>CM044555.2:15411068-15461068 GCA_024416835.2 Perccottus glenii | reverse complement strand
CATGAGACCCACTTCAGAGGATCTTGGGAAGTACCATGGACCCGACTCTCACATAAAGTGTTGCAGTCTTACAAGTCAACAAGAACTAATGATAACTGTGATTATTAGGAGGTAAACAGAGATCACATTTATCAATTATCTCATATAGGTTAGATAATACATATTGAGCACATTTTCTAATGTGTTCTAACATTTTGATGAAATATTTCAAATTGGACTGGTATTTGAGAGCGCTAACACTATAATTAACACTTTGACACTGAAACTTGAGTGCATCTTCCTTTTCAGCTGTTATTCTGTGTGGAGATTTATTCTCACGATTACATGTTTGTTTTTTGTCCAAAGCCATTGACAATTTGGGAAAGGTATCTGATGAAAACAGGGAGTCTTGTGTATAAACAGAGCAGAGGAGACAGAAGGAGCAAGGGAGTGAAATTCAAATAAACCACTAACTCCAGTTACCCCCCCTCCTGTTTTTGCCTTTGCGTTGAAAGTGTCCCTGGGAGGCTCAGACTAGAGACCATCACTGATGGCTAATTATTTAATTTGGCTGCATGCTCGGAACTTATCTCTCCATTCCTGATCATTGTGGATTTAAAGGACAATCAGGACGATGTTAGCCCCCTGCAGAGCTCAAGGCATGGGTTGGGTGGGCTTCACAGCAGCACTTTATGCCTCGACGTGTCCCATATCCTGGTGTGATACAGCTGTGCTTAATGACAGAGCCTCACATTTAAACAGGCAGGCTGATTAAGATGGCTCTGTGCACTGCTTATGTTTATCTCCAGCATGGTCGTTAGCCACGATGAGCCTGCTAATGATGAGTAGTTTGCAATATGGCGCTCTGGCATAATCGGCCTCCTGTCATCTTTCAGTGACAGGAAGGAGACTGCCCAGCCCCTGTCCATTGCCATTTACACAGCATCTATCTGAAAGAGACAGCACACAAAGAAGAATAGTAACAAATGACACGACTGAACATATTTTCTGTCGGTATGATCTGTCCTTAAATACATCATATGAGCACATCAAATAATACGCTGAAGGCAAAGTGATAATCAGACTGAAAAGCACATTTATTGTTGCCATCACATTACAGGGGAATTTGTGATAAAGACACAATATGCAACAACTGTGGCTTATGTGGTTAGAACCAGTGGAAAAAAAATATCCAAAACACAATAAAAGGAATAAAGCTTAAAGGAGCAATAATGAAAAGTGGTTTGGGGAGCACCGAGGCACAGATGGGAAACAAGTGTAAAGAATACAGAGGAGCGAGAAGGAAAGAAAGCTGGTCATTTAATTTATGTGGGGAGTGGGAGAGAGTGGCAGTGATACATGGGTTTGTTAGTCAATTGATAAAGGAGAGGAAATTTCTAAAAAACATTCATCACCGAGAGATATGGCCGCCATACATCACCTATTTGCAAACAACAAGGACTAATATTTATCCCTGGGAGGGACGGAATGACCCGCGTACACAAACACACTGCGGCTCGCAGCTTAGCGTGACCTAATTAAGGCAAGAGAATAGAGCTTAATTGGAAAAAGGAGAAGAAATAGCAAACATCTCACACTTTTATTGTGAAAATGTCTGCCTTTATGCTGTCCTGTTGTTATTTATTTATTGTAATACAGATACAAAGTGCCCTACGTATGAGCTTTTAGAGGCCTATATAAGGGAAGTGAAGAAAAAGAAACTCGTGGGCTTATACAGCACTATACTGTATATCAGTACAACTGGAGTCAAGCTAAAAACAGTACATCTACGCTCTCTCCCTGTAACGTTTTAGATCTTGAATCTTTCTGATGCATTGCCCCGAGCAGAATGTTTCATCTCTCTTGCTCTTGTCGACTGTGTGTGGCGAGACTTTTAAATTGTCAAGACTGAAATTTAATTATTTAATCCCCCGTGATCGATCATTAGATAAAACGCCCGACACGGACCCAACTTCCACCCCCCAGAGTGAGCACCCATTATGACGCACAGACAGCCGCTTTTAAAAATTGCGGGAGAAAAAAAATTTGTCTCATTCACAAAAAAAAAAAGAAAAGAAAAAAAAAAGCACTTTCCAATCGTCTACTGGCAGGCTTCATTTAATTCAACAAACAAATAAATGTATGCGTAAATAAGTGTGGATGTTGGATGTGTGAGTGTGTGTTGGGGATGTATTGGGGGCGTCTTTGTTGCGACTCATAGTCCAGATGGATGACTTGTACAGGGGAGTGTATTTATTTTGCGGAGAGACGACATCAGGAGATTTGTTATTCCCTGGCGTTGCCGAGTTTTTCACATTGCTCCACATCCCTGGGACCATATTTCATCCCCACACCCCCAATCCCCAAACAGATTTATTTACAGACTCTCCTTCCTGTACATATACACCCCCTTCCCAGGCATGCATACATAGCTACAGACACATATACTCATGCATATACAGCGTCAACAGTGTTCGCTGAGCATCAAATGTATGAACACACACAGCCCACTTACAAATGCAGTATATAAATATATATGTATACTGTACCGCTGAACTTTTTTTTCACTCTACCACAGCTTTCTGTATAATTTTACAAAGGCAATAGTCAACAATAATGCAATTTTGGCATTGTTTTAAAGTCCGCAGCCTCTTTATAATGGGGTTATAATTGCTCTCATATATTTCACCAACTCTTCTGCAGCCTCGTAAGAGATCAAATAAAGCCCTAAATAATAAGCAATAAGGGGAACGTTTCTATAAATACCTAATTATTAAAATAAGACAATGTGCCAGAAGCTGCTCAATTCTACATTTATGAACACTGCTGCTTCTTTTTCTGAATGGTTCTGCAAACCGGCGCCATTGATGAGGTCAAGGAGAGCCGTGACCTTTTATGTGACACTAATTACAATGTGTTAGCAGGTTATTCTTAATTATAAATATTAACAATGCTAGTTAAATGCCCACTGATCTATCGTTTATTTATAGAGATCAGTGGGTCTTCCAGCAAGTAACAGCCATATTGTCATGACCATCAGCCCTAACTACTAGATGCTTCTTGCTTGACTTTATCATAAAGCTTTTCTATGCTTACATTTAATCTTGGGTGGTGAGTTGCTTGTTGAATGGTACTTCTGAAAAAGAAAAAAGAAAGAAACAAGAAAAAGATAGCAAATGTAGGATTAAGAAAAATGACAAGAGAACAAATAAGAAGAAAAGTGCAAACAAAGAGTAGAAAGCCCAATCGAAAACCATCCCTCACTCGCCCTTTTGCAAGGAAAAGCCCAGTGTTTCAGTCTCTTAATAAAGGGGGGTGGAAGTGTTGAAATGCCAGGCACTCGGCTCAGAAATGAATAACCTGGGGATGTGCGTGTGAGGATGTTAGGGGTTCCTCAGCCCGGGGTCTCTCCCTATCTGTGTGAGTAATGATTCAGACTGCCAGTGCGCCGGTGTCGCCCCATCTATAACCATTTCCACACGCAGCCGCACATACAAACAAACGCACACACAAAACACAATCCATCCGACAGCGGGCAAAGGCAGGTGGATGGACGCGGCAGTGCACTGGCTTCATCCATTCTGCCCTGAAACAGCTCACAGGGAGATCACACATCGGCCAAGCAGCAGCGTCACTGACAGCTTCACTTGCAGAATGTGAAACAATGTATCAGCTCTCCATACTAGACTATATAAAGCTCCATTGCATAAGAACCACATGAGGAGCCAGGTGAAAAGTAAAGGCTACTTGTCTATGAGAAGATTATATATTTACTTCTTATAATCACTTTACCCTAGGATTATAGACTACATGGAACCAAGACAAATGACTAAAAAACAGAATATAATATAGTTTAGCAAGAAATGTTATGCATAGACTGTATATATTTAACAATACATCTACTATGTGAAGCATTTTTATCTTGGACACACTCAACTGTATGGCTGCGGTGATTAGCCCCGCCTCACAAGACTGGCCCAAACTGAAAGTAAAAAATACTTATACCTGACATTAGCTATACTGATGTGTGTTGCCCTAAAACATGTTATTATGACATATTTTTGACTGGTGAATAAGTACGCAGTTACTGTATACAGGCTTTCAACAATGTATAGTTTGATAAAATACATTAATATGATAAAAGGGAATCAGTCAAACACCTACTGGCCAGTACAGAGTCCAAAAGAGGGAAGGTTTTAATGCATCCATTTAGATTTTAAAACCATGAAGATGTCTAAAGATGAAGAGTAGAGGAACTTCTGCCAGTAAATAAAGCTACATTACATTAGGTGATGTAAGTGAACACGGCTCTTGGTAAACAGAGCTTGTCCTGTGGCTTTAGAGTAGGCTGGGGTGTGGTCCAGTGGTCAGGGAAATGGCCGGATGACCTGCACTGTGCTGAGTCATGTCCCAGGTGAGGGATAGAGCTGCCTCCACTGTGCTCCGGGACGTGCACTTAACCTGCAGTAATTACTGGAAACAACACTGAGAACATGGCAACATGGAAGTCATGAAAGGGGCTAGAAGATTTCAAATTACTCTGAGCCTCCTGAGGCCGAGTGTGGGAAAGCCTGCCAGGACCGTAATGCAGAGGCTCCACTTTGATTCTTAACATCACTTTTGATTTGTCCAGCTTGACCCCAATCTCTTAACAAATAACAACATTTTGACAAGTAAGGCTTTGATAGGATGAAATTATTGTTAAAAGGCATTTACTATGAAATAATAAGCAGCCATTAAGAGCAGTCATTCATATATGGATAATGACCTTACACAGCCTGGACATAAATGGTGTACATTGATTGGATTTACCGTGAAAAGGAGGAGGAGAGGAGTGAAGAGAAGAAGACTAGAAGAAATGGGTTGGAAAGGAAAAAAGACAGGACTGAGTGGAGAGAAGGGAGGGAGAAAGTGAGAAGGACCCTGCAAGTGAGACCCAAATGGCTGCTAAAAATCATTAATCTTGGTGGGATGTGTGTCAGCGAACGGTGGCGACACAAAGCTCTCAGAGTAGCTAGGAGAGCAGCTCAGTGACCCGAACCCAATTGGCTGAGAAAGGCCCACCAGGCTTTAATAGACTTTTGCTGATCCAACACTTGTTTGCTGGGAGCCACAAAGAGGCGATTGCAGAAGCTGACAGGGGCCCGCAGGCCTGGGGGCTCCCCTCCTGGCCCATGATAAATGACCCAGGGTGGGCAGGGCCAGGGCCGGGGCCAGAGGAGAGGGGTGAGGGAGCTGGAAGGCAGAGGGGTCACCGAGCCCAGGAGGCTGGACGGACAAGCAGAGAGGAAGTAGAATACAAGGGATAGAGTAGAGACGTTTGATAAAAGCGCCGACTTCAGATCTGGGTAGGAGCCTGCTGATCGCTGTGGAGACAGAAACAAGGAAGAGACATGAGAGCAAGAATCCCAGAGCAGAAAAAAGTGCACACTCGGCTCCTATCTCTTATAATGTGACACCCACCCACCTTCAGATCAATCATGCCCACACGCTCACACACTGGCATCGCACTGATCTGTAGGCCTGATTCCCTACACAAACCTTTTTCAAGTCTTATACAGCTAAACACACAAAAAAGAAAAAATATATAAAGTTGCATTTGGCAGAACATGTGCAAAAAAACATGATCGATTGGGCTCTTTAAACTTGTTTGTCACTTTTTTTTATCAGTTATATGCCATTGAGAAATAAGCAGGTGGCCTCAGATGAGATTATTTCAATTATGGCAAACATTAGTGCTATGTTTCTTTAGAATTACAGTAGCCAGTTATTGGCTCTGAAAATACAGATGTAAATTGTGGTTACAACCCTAGCATGTGGGCTTTAATTATGTGTTGTCTGCACTTTGATATTTGGTTCTCGTGGTCCTGCCTGCATTCTGTGGCTGCACTGATCTGGTTTATGATAAAACCTGATGTTGTGGATAAGCCTCAGCAAAGAGCCAACTGGAGACAAGCCAACATATTTGTACATAGCATTGCAATTTACATTAATGAAATGACCACAGCAAAAGGCAGATTTATTGTTCTTTTTCCATTGGGATTTGGCCAGTACAGTGGTGCCCTGACATTTATTTGTTGTTATATTTACTACATGTCAATCAGAGACATCTAATCTTAGAAAGGGCCTGCTATTATGCTTTGGCCCATATCATATTTTATATAGTCTCTCTCTCTCTGTGTAGCTGAGTGACAGTAGTTGTGCAGGTGAAGCGCCAAAAAGACGTCTTGTCACTGATGATCCACGTCAAACTATTAGCAGTGAGCAAATGCGCCACCAGAGGCGCCTTGTCACAAGAAATAAGCCTACAATCACAGCCTTCGCAACTGCCTTCACACCGAGCGACTGTGCTGATAAAATCAGAGAGTAATTATCAAGTCAAAAGTGGACATGGACATAAAAAGAAAAGCCACGAAGTGCATTTTTAACGACAAACATGTGATGTGACGGTTAAATCAATACTTATTCATATTAATGCTTTGCCAGAATTTGCTCTTATCTCACTTCTTGTTGTCCTCCTTAAGAGACTGTTCAGTCAATTATCCCTGATGGGGGTGTTAGCTTTGTTCCAAGGCTGGCTCTGCATGTTTACACAGACGACACATCTTAATAATACATGTTTTTACAAAGATAATCGATCTGGCTGGGGTAAACAAGAATAACCTGTGCTGTAAAGTAAAGAGGGCACATTAGAAATGCAACAAACTCGGAGTGCGCGCAATTAAATATATCTTATGTGCAAAAAAATATATCTTATAATAAATACTAACACCTGTTCGCTTTGAGTTTGAAATGGTGCATCACTGAAATGTGTCTAAACACGCAAATACAATAGATAATATGAAAATTTCAATCGGTATTAATCAGAAATAGTCATATACAAAAGTACAGTTTATATTGACTTTTTTTAATTACTCACATGTGGCGCTTAAAAACGCCATCCTACTAGGCTACTGATTGTTAGAAAGTGTTTCAGGTAAAAGTTGGCAGCTTGGAGCCAGAGAGACACTTTACAGCTCCGCGCGTCTCCTCTGCCTCCTCAATCAGACCTCATCAGAGCAGCCTTTCATATCGTCTCCTTATCTCCATCCCTCCATTACGTCTGTATTCACTAGCCTTACACAGCTCGGAAACCCTTTCTTTCGGCGGTGCAGCTTTTCCAAGAATGAGAGAGCAAAGAGTTCAGTGTTCAGTTCAATGAGGCGCCTCTAAAATGAACTAAAACACACAAACACAAGTAGTATTCCGGAAGAAGTTTAGATTAAGTCCTTATAGAGTGCGTCGGGCCTCTGGAGCAGGTGTACTCGCATAGACAAAAGTGGAACAGAAAACATATCCAAATATTTTGCTTTCGGTGGATTCACGCCAGGTCCAGAGCGTGACCGTGGGCCTGCAGTGTGACTCCAGCGGGCCTGCTGGATGTGAAATGCGAGCTGCGGTGAGCGCTGCAGCCGCACCAGCCTCCGCGCCTCAACTGCTTACACGCAACATTTTAAAGGTGATTTTATTTATCTTATTCATTCCTAAAATCCGTAGGACGGGACTCTCATTAGGGCCGAATAAGCAAGCATCAACACTTTTTTTCGCTGTCCATAAGCACGTGGATCACTTAATAGATCATTAACCACCGATATGCTGCTGACATGGACGCTTTTTAACATCTCTTGTCTCCATTACAGCGCGTTATTACCGAAGGGGAGAGCCGGCGGCGGCCCTGCCTGCTTCTATTAGGAGCGAAGCCGGGTGCTATCACACAGCATTACGCGCCGCTAATGGAGGTACCGCCGGCTCGGCCTGTCCGGGAGCAGATTTAGAACAGCACGGCTCGGCTTGACTCGGGGCGCTTTACAGGTGCTGAGGAGAGAGGGGAAGACTACAGCTGGAAGTGGAACGTGATCTGTGTTTAGGACAAAAATCTAAATGACAGCTGTGAACAGTCTATGCAGAACGGCACAGATGTTAAACACTAAACTAAAATTAGGATTGGTGGTCTTTATGGAGTCTGTAAAAAATTACAATAATTTTCTGCAAATTATTTTTGACATCAGTCAATGTTATCTTTATGTAACCTATTATTTCACTTTTGTTATTATGCAACGTATTTGGCTTATAGCCTACTGTAATCAAAGAGATAATAATAATAATAATAATAATAATAATAATAATAATAATTATTATTATTATTATTATTATTATTATTATTATTATTATTATTATTATTATTATTATTATTATTGACATTTGGTAAACATTGTTTTATTGTTGTTTTTATCTCAAAATTTATTTTCTGGAAATGCAATTCTGTGCATTAAAATAGTCCAATGTTCATTAAAAGTAAAGATGTAAGATGTAAGTTCCTAATAACAGCATTAAAGCCTTTCTTTGAGAGTAAGGTGCATGTTAATGTGATTTATGATTTAACTCGCTTTTGCTCTAAGTCCATGAAGCGGAGCTGCAGCGCACCAACAAACTGATTAAGAATAGTCACCGGACAAATAAGTTCATTAAGGGATCTGGTGTTTACAGGCTCCGCGTGCGTCCAACTGATCAATACGCGCTGGTGGCTCAGCTCAGGCGTGGATATGAGCAGGAAAAAAACAAATGATAATCCAATCGATTCTTACAATTGACTCATTTACAAGTAGTTTCCTTTCCTTTCCCCGTTGAACACACACACACACACACAGTTTACGGCAACTTCTTGTTTTTGTGTCCGGACAATTAAAATAGAGCTCAGATTAATGATGCACGCGATCTGATCCAACAACCTGTTAACCCCAAGCTGTGACACGAGCAGATTAAAGCTCTGACAGAGATTAATAGTTGCTGTAGTGATAACGCAGAGGATGTGGCATTTGAACTGGCACAATTAGCTCTGAGATAAAATTCCAAGCGTTAAGTAAAAGGCTTCTTGAAGCATCACCTCACGGTTTAGGATTGGTTCTCGTGTGTCCACACAGGGGCAGCCTTGAGCCTGGTTTTCTCTCGCTGCGCTGCTGAACCGCACACTGTGAAACTAACACCCTCAGCCAGGAGCGCGCAG
This sequence comes from Perccottus glenii, assembly GCA_024416835.2. Classification (NCBI taxonomy): domain Eukaryota; kingdom Metazoa; phylum Chordata; class Actinopteri; order Gobiiformes; family Odontobutidae; genus Perccottus; species Perccottus glenii. Next base: position 15,452,046 of record CM044555.2, on the reverse strand, counting down.
GAAGCTGGCACTGAGTAATAACGGGCTCAGGACCTAAACAAGTCTCCATTTACCTCTGGAGAGAGCGCATTAAGTCACACTTAAGTTGTAGCTTTTTATAGATGCCAATAACATTCTGTAGAAAGGACCTTATATCTATACTGTTTAATTTTAAAACAATAATAAAAAATATGGTTTAAATATTGTTTTAAATCTTAAAAAGTACCATATTTAAAGGGCTGCCACACAATAACAGAACTACAAAAGACTGTAGTGTGAAAGATAAGTCACAATGGAACTCTTAATAGTACAATAGAGCAATCAGTGATTGGTTATTAATTAATGTTTGTCTTCTTGGAGACAAAACTTTAGAGTATAGTGCGCCACAGAAGGATGTCTGATAAATACGTTTAATAAAGTCTAATACTCACAGGGTACCGTTTATAACTTAAACAGTGTCAATGATTCAAGAAAAAGTGAACTATACACTGCTTCACTTTATCATTTGGCAACTTAATATGTTATGAAATACAGGTTAACGGTGCCAGTTATGTAAAGTAAGTTTCAATTTAACTTCCTCTCCACATGTTTATAAGCCTGGCTTTGCCGCAGCTATAGTCACTCATGGGTTTCTTAAGATTTAAGACAGAAAGTCCGAGAGTCGTGCGCCCATTGCACTCACGCTCATTGTCCATGGAGTGAAGGCATTTCTCTTTCCCTACACTTTCCTCCTACTTCGGACTGTCTGTGGCTATGAGAGCCCGCCTCCTTTTCCCACAGCCCTCTCCCATTGGACAGTCACATGGCTACGTCACGACGGGCTATAAGGATAAAGCTAGGCGAGTCCAGGCGCAGTCTGCTGGATATCAGAGTGCGAGAGGGGAAGAGAGAGGCGAGCCTTTGAATCTCTGCGGTGCAGAGCTGGAAAAGCTGCTTCTCAGCGAAAATCAAACGCCCTATTTACTGCGCTTATGTGTTCCTGATATTTTCCTGGAGAAAAGGGACTTACAACGAGGGCTGGTGCCCGTCTCCGCGAACAAACGTGGTATTTCTTTTTGAGTTATTATTTATGCTGATTCTTGTGAACTCTTTTACTGAATGGAGTGAGGTATTTACCTTTGCACTGAGACGCATAGCTTTCTACCTCTCGTCTGCTCCGTCTACCACATTAGCTCAGCAGAAGTAGGCTACATGACGCAAACCGTTTGCAGAGCTTTAGTCTGAAACTTTTCCTCCACCACTTTTTTTTTCCCGTTTTCCTTTTTCTGCCCTGCCACGGTGTTACATGCTACAGCAGGTCAGTGCGCAGCTGTGGAGGAGCCAAAAGAACTATTGCATGAAACAAGAAAGGAGAGAAGAGACGCTGATTAATAAGTCAGTTTTTTCTACACTTGCAAGCACTTTTGCCTATCTGCAAAAGAGTCGCGACCACAACATGAGCGCAGAGCTAAGCATGGGCCCGGAGCTACCCAGCAGCCCCTTGGCCCTGGAATACGTCAATGATTTTGACCTGATGAAGTTTGACGTGAAGAAGGAAGGCCTGGCCGGGCTGGAGCGCGCTGGTGTGCGCCAGTGCAACCGGCTGCAGCCGCAGGGCTCTGTGTCGTCCACCCCTATCAGCACGCCCTGCAGTTCGGTGCCCTCCTCGCCCAGCTTCAGCCCCACGGAGCAGAAGAACCATCTAGAGGAGCTCTACTGGATGCCCAGCGGCGCCTACCACCAGCAGGTCGACCCGCAGACACTGAGCCTGACCCCGGAGGATGCGGTGGAGGCCTTGATCGGAGCCACGGCCCACGGGCATCCTCCGCCCGCGCACATCCAGCAGCAGCTGCAACAGCAGGGCTTCGAGGGCTACAGGGGTCCGCACCACCACCACAACCATCACGGTCCAGCAGCACCACCATCCGTACGGAGGCGCCATCCCACACCATGCTGACGAGCTGTCCGGCCACGCGGGCACACACAGCCACGCGCACAACCAACACCATCACCACCACAGCCAAGATCCTGACAGCCCGTCCCCCGTTTCACCGGAGTCTCACCAGTCGCTGCACCACCACCGCCACCACCACCATCACCACGCGCACGGCTCCGCACACCTCAGCCAGTCCAACAGCGGCCTCAACGTCGAGGACCGCTTCACTGACGATCAGCTTGTGTCCATGTCCGTGCGTGAGCTCAACAGACACCTGCGGGGATTCACGAAAGACGAGGTGATCCGCCTGAAACAGAAGAGGAGGACCCTGAAGAACAGGGGCTACGCGCAGTCGTGCCGGTTTAAGCGTGTGCAGCAGAAGCACGTGCTGGAGAACGAGAAGACGCAGCTGATGAACCAGGTGGAGCAGCTAAAAGCGGAGATCAACCGGCTGGCCAGGGAGAGGGACGCCTACAAACTCAAGTGTGAGAAACTCACGGGCTCTGGGCCAAGCGCCGGGTTCCGCGAGGCGGGCTCCACAAGCGACAACCCCTCATCTCCAGAGTTCTTCATGTGAGTTCACAATGACTGACTAATAATCCCCACACCTCCCATACCCTTATGATTATACTAATACGGCAACACTTATATTCATATAGAAGAATAATCCATAGTATTCTCATATTTAACCATCTCTCATCCACGTGTCAACTGAGATACAAAGAGCAACGTAGAGTCCGAGCAGCAGCATCTTTGTAGATTAGTGGCTTGTAGAGAAGAGACTTGAGAAAGAGGAGCGGCTGATATTTTTCCTTTAAGGCTACAGCTTTTATCAGACCTGTAAGAAACGTGGGACGGCATCCTGGCAGATGTCTTGTACTCTTGTTGTTGTCCACAGTGACAGGACTTTCTGAACAACAAGTGTAGGCCTGACCAGAGCCTGCAACACACACACGTGACAAGTGGGCCCAAAAACTGAGCAAACCTCAAAAAACAAGACATCTCTTTATGCAATTCAAACTCTTGTCATTAAACCCGTCAGGGGGGACATTTTATGCAGCATCTCATTGATTTATTGCCTGCTTGGTTATATTCGAATATATATTGAAACAAAAAATCTGCATTAAATATTAATCCTGCATGCTGGACATGTACGGTAATAATTTCTATTTTGTACTTTCATCTTCTCGTGTATATTAAGAGCATGTTGTTGATCTGCGCTTCTCTATAGTTTGGGGTTAGATTAATGCAAAGGGGACAAACAGCAGAACTGCCGGTGCAGTGTCATGTGGTGTGGGTTTCTTTAGGCTTGTAAATATTATGCAACCGCAAAACTGCACAACAAGATTGAGGAGGCTGGTTTGAACTTCTTTTTGTCTTTTGAGTTGTGTTTTAATTTCAATTGTTTTGTATTTTTTAAGTTGGGGTTTTAGGTTGAGAGGGAGAGAGAGGATGAGAGGGAAGTGCATTTTTTCTGTTGCATTAAATACAACAAACTTTTGTGTGTCAAGTGCACTTTTGGATAATGATTTCCAAGTTTTCATTTTGAAGTTTGTGCGGACCTCCCTCCAGGAAGACATATTATGATGTTATATGGAATTTTATTAAACAGGCCTCTAGTTTGGCCTTTATCACGTTGGCACGAAATTTTTAACTGCGCTCACAGTTAACACACACACACACACACACACACACACACACACACACACACACACACACACACACACACGATCACGTGCGTCTGCGTAAAAGCGCCGTGGTCCAACTTCACGAAGCTCGATCTGATTGGCCACCTGTAGCATTCACGCGCATCATGATAATTTATATTTGTAATATTTTAGATGCACATTTGGTCAAGCTTTGTGAGGAGTTGTAGATAACGCTAGACGTTTGAACTGATTCTAAAAGCTCTATGTTTTCCTGATTTTTTCCTGCCGGTCAGTAAAAAAGGGGATCCAGGTTGTGCAAATTCTCAAAATGAAAACTATTTGTATGTTATATGATACATTGTTTTGTCTGTTTTATTATTATTTGATTATTCTGGTTCTGCTGGCCAGATGCATAGTTAAAGTTTTTATTTTAATGATTTAAATTAACAATCTTGTCAGATCATATCAAATAAGCATGGTGCTTGCATTTGAAACTATTGTTGAATAAGTCATGCATTTAACAATCTTTTTTTCGTTACTGATTCAACTGTGTTGAAATCGAAGTGAAACTGCAGCAGCGGGTTGTTGTTTTGTTTTCATCAATTCCATGTATTGTGCGATGCTGATGGGGATCAATTTTCAATCCTGTTTATATAAATAACAGTTAAACACTTAAATTTAAACTGTTCCATTCAGGCTGGTTTCTGTTGTGTCTTATTTTTGGTTGTTTTGGAAGAAATTGTTTCCTATTTTGCTTATTAAAGTCATTGAAATGGCAAGAATTCTCTCTCGAGTTGTTTTTGCTATAGTGACACAGGTTCACACTGACAAATATTCAGTAACAATATATTTATTTATAGACTTACACATCGTTATTATCGCAATAATATATCCACTACACACATATAAGATACACATTCACACATGATGTCCTCTAATTTTATGCTGTAGGTCTTAACTTGACGGCGCTGGGATTAAGGTTTTTGTGTTCAGCTCGGGCCATTGCGCAGGGGGACATTCCTGTAGCCTATACTCGCTTCCGTGCCGTGCTGACTCGTGCGTTACAGCAGCGGCACGCAGTAAAACGAGCTCTTTGACCTTGCGACGCACCGGGGAAGACGCGCATAACCTCGCATTTACATTAAGTGCTCCAATCAGTTTTTAGGCCTCTGTGGGCGCGTGGGTCTGAATATACTTAAAGGCTCGAGGGTGTTACACAATCACAGCATAAAAAGCCAGCATCAAAATAAACCCACGTGCACGCCTGCACTGGCTGTGACATTAGGTGCGATTAAATAGAATGTGGCTCGACACTCCTCTTAGAGCCCGGGTGTATAAATACGTGCCACTACGCACAGTGATTTCAATATGCCATTTCCTTTATTTATAAATACACCAAAACCAAATTTAGTGTTCAATTATATTATTTGTCACTTTTGTCACAGTGAAAGCAGAAAGACACATTGCTCAGTCCGAATGGAGGACAAAAATAAAAACAAAATGTAGACCAGAAACTACCACAATAATGCTCATAACAGTTGATATGAGCCCTTTAATGACTTAATACACCTTAATGCCTTAAGGGGTTATGTACTGTCCAGTTCAGTTAAAATCATGTTATTGTCTTCAGATACACACTTTTGTTGCATAATTCTTATTTTAATATTTTCGACCAATACCAAAAACAGACAGTTATAGTGTGTTGGTACACTTCCGGTTATAGAAGCAGAGAAGAAGAAGCAGAAGGAGACCAAGAAGACGGGTGTAAGTGTTGATCTGGTCCGGTCTAGAGTTTCTGGTGTCAGAACATTATCTGCCCCGTGTCTGCACATTCTCAAGGACAAAACCGCTAGGCAGAGAATCAACCAATAAGACCTGAGGAGAGCCAGTCTAGTTTACATTCCCTCTCCTCCTTGTCTCTCTCTGGACAGCCACTGCAGCTCAGGGGCAAGAGTGCAGCTGGGGTGAACCAGGAAGAGAGAGCACTGTTGTGGTTCGAACACTAAAATAACATCAACACATTTCATTTTGTTTGGAGGACATCCCTTTTGACTCAGTGCAACAAAATGATTCACGAGTGACAGTGTATTAGAGACAACAGGCGCCGACAGCTGGATTCAAAATAAATAACTCATTTAGAAGAAACCCTGACCCTCACCGTAACCTTTCTTTTAGTTCAAGTGGGAAAAGTGGCACGAGAAGCAATATATTCATTATGATACAGCTCTTAATATTATTTAAATATAAGTTAAAAGAGTAACAAGCTCTTGTGAGTTGTGCTGTGAACCATTTAGATGCATTTTTACAGACTGTGATAATTGTTTGCATTATTAACAAACAGCACAAAGTGAACTTTCCTCTCTTAGCTGGAGGGACCATTTTAAAGTTTGGATGTTTTCTGTCAGCGCAGTCCTTCATGTAAAAAGTCATAAAATGTTAAAAGTGAAAGAAAAAGGACAGAAGGAGGGAAAGTAGAGAATCGGTCGGTCCTGGGCTCAGCGGAAGAGCCAAGGACACAGTGACCAGGCGTACTGTAATGATTTTAGTCTCCAATCACACATTCACGCCCCCCCACAGAGATCCTATCTGCATTCAGCATGCTCTGCCAGCCTCTACCAGCTCCTTACTGTATCAGCAGCAGCGCTCAAGGCTCAGGATACCAGCCTCGGACCTGGACCAACTTCTGCAGGCTCAAAGCAGAGGAGTATCCCATCAACGCTCAAGTATTCATTTAGATGTTTACGCTAAGATGTGAAAAGCATTCTTTTGAAAAGACAGTTTTGCTTCATTCATGGAGCCATATGGTTGTGTTCATTTCTAGAAGTGTCTACTGTTTGAACTCCCTCTGTGCTACCATGGTTTAATCACAATTTAGAAAAATTCGGTTCAGGTGCATTTTAAGTAAGTAGGGCTGTGCAATTAATTGAATTTGCAACTAAATTGCAATATTAACATTTTTCAAATAGCTGAGGCTGCAAATTTTTTTTGTCATGTTACACATGTTGCAAGAAATGTAAGTTGGTGATTAACCTGAGACACTATGCTATTGTGTTATACATAAATACGTTGTGTGTTACAAGGAGACCTCTCTGTCTTTCTTTGGAGTCCTCCAAAGAATTGTGGTCATGTAGTTATTCTGTTACACACTAATTTGAAGAGCAAATTCTAACTCCACACTTTGTCCCAACAGAGGACAGGGAATGTAGACTATTATTGGATTAATAAAACTTAACAAAGTAGCTACATTTGTTTTGAGGCTGTGTTGACTCCTGAGAAGTGCTGTACCTGAAAGATGCTGTTCTTTCTGAAAATGAGCGTTCGTCAGGCTCGGATCTCACAAGATGGGGGCCCATGGGCTACAGCCCCTTTAGGGAGGACTGGGGGGGGTCCATGTGTTCGCAGTCCATGTGTTCTTTGAGACTCAAAATCTCTGCTACATATACTTTTTAGTTTTTCATGCAGCTTTTTCTCCATGACTGGAACTAAAGCAGGACAAAAAGACCCCAAAAAGGTTTTATCGGTCGTTTTAACATCACTGTCAGAAAAATAAAGTGGGCCAGGTGAAGGACAAAGACCCCAGGGTTTAAACTCAAATTCAGTCTTGTGATTTAAAAGGTTACAAAAATATGTCATTCATATAATTTTATGCAAAATCTAATGTCTTAATAACATAAGTTTGTTAAGTGTCGGTTATATTTATTGATTGTCAATATGTTAAAAAGCAGAAAGAAAATAATTGCATAAATAATTGCAATCGCAGTATTGGTTGAAAAAAATCGCAATTAGATCATTTTCCAAAATCGCATAGCCCTAATTTTAAGTGCACACAATCAGTGCAACCCACTGCCACACCAGCAGCACATGACTTTCATTAGATGTGACTTCCCTGCTACTCTAAATCACAAGGGTTTCCAGAGAATTAAAGCAGGCTTTCCCAAGGGACACACACACACACACACTTACGCACACGCACGCACACACACACACACACACACACACACACACACACACACACACGCACACGCACACACACACACACACACACACACACACACACACACACACACACACACACACACACACACACACACACACACACACACTAAGCATTAAGGGTTTTCCAAGAGGTCTTTTGAGACAAACAGAGACACAAATAGATGAAAGAATTGGAGTAATGAGGAAGAATGTAAGTTGTTATTATATTGTGAAAATTGCTTTAGTTGTCCTTTCTTTTTTTCTTTTGTATATCTGAATTTCTGCAGGAATCTCACATTGTGTTCTGGACCCAATTCAATAACAATCAATGTTCAGCATCATTTCTCAGTCATCGCGCCGCGTCCCGTTCCCTCGTGTTCCCGCGTTTCAATCCTTAGCTGAGCCGCCACTGTCTGGAGTTCACATCAACAGCATCGCTTCATCTGTTGTTTATCTCCTGCCTGCAACGCCCAAGAACGCCCAAACAAAAACACACATGCTTTCTCTTAAATAATTACACCCGAATTATAATCACGCTCCTATTGTGTAACTTTATACATCAATGCAATCATTGGTTCTAATTTGTGGTTAATTTCAGTGAGTTTACAGTGGCAGAAATTCAACTTTAACACTGCCGAAAAAAATACGTTACAAAGCAGCCCAAAACCTTATATGAACACTCATGATGCTGTAATCACCTTAATGCTCCTTTAATATATTTCAAAGGCTTGATTTCAACCACACTGCAGATGAGACAACAACCGGCCGCTACTTTTTAGCTGACCTCGCCCACCGCAGCCTCTCTTTGTGATGAATTTGTACCTTCATAGTCACAACCAGTCAATGGTCTCTATGATGGATACCTATGGACATGGCCGCACAAGGGGTCGATGAAAGTGACCCATGTGTACATCTCTGCTTCCGGGATGTGAAACCCAATTCCGGGTGGGATTGATCCATGTCTGGCCACTGTAGGGATAAGGCCAGAGAGAAAAGATAAGGGCAGACACCGAGCGGTCAATGATACGTTTGAACCCCCCCCCCCTTGCACTTTTAAAGCTATACAGGCTATATTTTATCCAGGCATGTGAGAGGCACTTTAGCGTTCAATGGGAAAAATTACAGATGGTCACATGAAATAAAGAGGGTTAATTATGCATGAGCAAAACACATATAGTAATATAGTATATAAGTAAGCAAAGTAAATATAAGTGACAGTACGAATTGATTTGAATAAAATGTAGTTTTCGTCTTAATAAAGTGCAAAAATAACAGAAACAATTTTGCTTAAACATCAAAGAAGCGGGGTATATTACACAACATAAATTTTACTTTAATAAGCTACAAAGTGCTTCTTTATATTTTAGAGCCACAGACTGTTTACAGTATATAATCTGTACAAAAGGAGTGATATTTGGTAGAATGAATGAAACAATTCACAGACCAAACTAATTTCATGTCAGTTATTTGTTTCACATTAGAGTCTATGAGTTAAATGACTAACTGCACAAGCATCTGTGTCTGTGCACGCCATGTACTGTATCATCTCCACCCTGTGTACTGTTCTCTGGCCTGTTGTCGCCCTAAGATGTGAGGTAAATAATTGAATGGATCCATTAATAAATAAAGTGCTGGGAAGAGGAAGAGTAGGGGGCGGGAGGGCAGACAGGAGAGACAGGTCACTCATCTTTACAATCACAGCTCAGGGAGCGGCACGACTGCGAACGCACCACCACTCCTATGTGTTTACCTTTCTCGCTATAGGAGGTGTCTGGACATAGTAGGCATTAGCTGTGGTGATCTCTGAGTCGGAGCAGGATGCGGCATTTCAACACATTTCCTCTGTGATCCACCGGGACAGGGCTACTTCCTGTAAAACAGGTGGAGGGAGGTGACATGGAGCTACCACTGCAGAGCCAGCCCAAGTCTAGACTTTAAAACTACTGCCAAACTCTTTTCCAGTGGGGCTCCCCAAATTCCAATTTAACAGCTTCATTCTTATGTCCTTAAGTCTGCAACACTATGTTGTTTTAAATGGAAAAACCTGTCGGGGGAGCAGTTAGTGGAAAGGGGAATATGATGTGGTTTGAACTACTGTATATAGACTTTTAAGAGAACACATTATCGGCTGTAGAAATGCTACCCTATTTTATTTTGTATATTATAAAACAAGGTATTTTGAAGGACAATACATTTTTCTGTTTTAGACATTAAGTAGTAGAAATGTAGAATACTGTATATATTCTACAAATAAAACAAGTACAGCAGCAATAAATCTTGGCTCTTAAATGCCTGATAGGACTTAATACTTTCAAATAATTCTACACTAATGCTTTCTCAGTGCTTTGTTCATTCTATATCACCCATTCACACATTTGCTTTCTTGTTTTCTCTTTTTCCACGCCTTCTTCAGTATTTTACAGCCAGATCTCTATTTAGATTTCCTCGTTTGGAGTTGCCACAACGCTCCCTGCTGCCAACATCTGTAAGTGGTTTGGAGGCAAAAGACACTATGGAAAACCATCAAAAAATAAAGATGGAATAAAAGCAGTGAGAGCATGCAAACTGCACTGGGATCAGAGAAACAGTGAGGCGGCAGGCCAGACTGACTGAAGGAAGGCAGTGAGGGAAGACAGTCTGACTCAGGAAAAGCTGTGTGTGTCATGAGTGTATACCTCACACCAGCATTATTAACATTAAAAAATCATTACTACAGACTGAGCCTAGATGCCACTGATAATGGGATGTGTGTGAAAGGTTTGACCTAAAATTGCAACCCAATGCCCAAAACAAAGCTTTCAGCTGGACTGAAAGTGCTGGTGGGGTACCCTTGTTTCACATTTTTAGTCATTTAGCAGACACTTGGTGCGCATCAAGATGTGGGGGTAAAGTATAGGTCGGGTCAGAATGGGTATTTTCCAAAAAGAGGTGTCCCAACTGGACTACTTTAAACAAAAACAAACAAAAAAAACTGCTTTTTTTCATCAGTGTACTCCACTTGTTAAAGGATGGGGAAAAACAAATAACACAATAGAGCTTTGTTAATATGAAAAAATTAATTTAAATAATTTTCTAAAATGAAGCTGGTTTTGTTCTTGTGATAAACAAAATAAAACATAAAGCTAGCATTTAGCCTATTAGCCACTGCTGGCTCTAGCTTCATGAAATAAAACAATGCATTCACTGTTAGCATTGCATTAAACATGAGTTTATTGTTTGGAATTAATTAGTTAGCCCCAAAATGTACAAATTTAAAGTTTTCAAATCTGGAAAAAATCCTGAAACAATCTTCTTCCATTGTTTATAGAGGCAGTAAAGGGCTATAGATCCAGTCTCTCACACCACTATACACAAGGATTTACTCTCTTCTTCATTCTAATTACACATATCTCATTATAAACTTTGTTAGAACGCAGTATTTCTATGACGTGAATGTTTACGTCGCAGAAGCCACTCTTCTCTTCTGCACACACCACTGTGGAAACGCAAGCCTCCTCGGAGTCTCTTGTACCAGACCGTGCCATACTGACCCAGCCTGTACCAAAACATGCACACTAGCTATGTGTATGAACCCCAGTTTGGATTTTGCACAGGCATTGACCTCATTCATGTGTCAGGTTTTAGGCAGATTGGACTTAAGCTGCAACACTTTTAAAGAGATTATATTATTGTAAGAGATTAGAGGAAGTAGATACATTGGAGGGAGCTAATGAGGGGGTTCTCCCCTCCCCAGCTGCCAGCTTAATTCAGTGTTCACTGTCCTGTTGATAATACATGCTACAATAGTATTACTGTGGCATTAGGGGCTTTAGAGTGTTGTGGTAGTGAGCGGTACAGTGTTGACAGTGGAGCAGGGACAGATTCAGATGGATGTCTATTACAGAGTAGACCATACAATTTAGTGTGAGCCTATGCCAGCACTTTCCACACGTGTATTTGTCAAAGAGTGAAATGGAGACGCACAAGGAGAGTGTGTGTGTGTGTGTGTGTGTGTGTGTACAGTAGGGTCTCATTAGGTAATGAGGATGATTACACTGCATTAGGTGGTGGAGAAAAGAGGCTGCAGCCACAGGGTGGGAGGGGTAAAACAGAACATGTGTCTGTGATTTGCGGCATAAGCACATACCATTTAATTGACACAAGCGCTTGTTGTCTCCTGATTGGAGCAGAACTGTCCTCTGTATGTTGGCTTGGCCCGGGCTGTCCTTGACTCTGAGGAAGAGGGACAGATGTGGTGTGAAAGGGGCGGAGTGGGTAACATTCAGAGAGTGGAAAGGTACTGCACAGAAAGTCAGCAATGAGTGGAATATTGGACGAGTGTTTAGTAGGTCAGTACTTTTACATTTAGGAAGATGGAAAGGTTTTAATTTTTTTTTTCATTTATTTGGAAGGGACAGTGCAAGTTCATGAACACACAGTGATGCATAATATTACACAACAGATTTAGCAACATGCTAACAAGGTTTTGTCTGAGAGTCCCAATGATACAGGACTAAGTCAGACTTAAAATGACTCTTCAATGACTCTAATGTTATACAAAACTGGTCTCATTCCTGACGCCAAGTGGTACACATGCCATCTCTGTCTCTACTGATGCTGGTGGTCCCCTCTAGCACTGTTAAAACTCATGTAAATAGCATTCATCAGCCTAGTATGTAACATGATCTTAAGTGTTAAATGGTGGATATAACTTTAGTTTAGGATTGTAAGTGCCATCCATAATGCCAACCTGCCTTCTGACAAAATCAGAGATTGAACTGAAGACTAACACTGGGGTTCATGGCAAACCCTGTGAGTCAAAGAACACAATAAGCCATTGATATTACACTTGGACAGAAATAGGTTGGTTCTAGGTGTAGGTGGGTAAATGTGTGAAAACCGGCTTCCCTGTGCAGGAGCTGCCCCTTCTGTTCCCCTTCTATAAGTAGCCAGGTATTTTTACACAGAATCAAGTGCTGACCCAGTCCAGAATAATTACACCCTGTTGGGCTTTGGCACAGACATGTCAGGGCGACACTGAGTGCACCTTACACCTAAGTCACACATAAACCACACTTATCTCACTGTTTACAAGTGAGTACAGTGCAAACCCAACACAAGAGAATGTGAGGAGGGCATACCATGGCAGAGCAAGGAAACCTCTCTTCTGGCACCGGCCCACTGACATGCCACCCCCATCAAAGAATACAATAAGGGCACAAAAGAGCTGAAACTATACTCCTTATTTATGCAGGTGGTGTAGTGAAGGTATGTTAGAAATAATAATGTAAAACCTGCCAAAATGAAGGATTTTGGCAAAGCAGTGCCAGTGTGGTACATTTCCTGGCTTGAGTTCAATCCAAAAGTCTCTAGAGGGATAGGCTTGTTTTAATCACTTCTAACATAATAATGTTAAATGATCATGAATGATTCATATCTTTATTGGAAAGAAAACAATGGTGCTATTATACCTAGACATGTTGGTGTTGAAAATATGTTTATAGTCATAATAATAGGTACATTCAAGCATTTGATATGGGAAGATATTGTTAACATCCTTATATACTATATGAGCATGTGATACTGTCAAAGCAGATAGAACATGTTGGTATTTAAGGTCTATGACTTGGCCCAAATCCAGCAGCACTGGAGGGCTTTCACTGTTTAGCTTTATGAACATATTTTGTTCTTTAATAGTAAAGAACCTATTGTTATAATAATTGAAACAAATGCTTTAATGAAAATATGTGAATGACTAAAAGTGGGCAAGTTGCAGACACGTTTTACACACAATCCCATAGAAAGGCAGAACTACACCAGGTATATGTCCTAGTAAATCTTTAGAGCATGTTATTATCTGGTTTGACACAAGTCAAACTTACAGTTAAAATCACAATGTCTTTCTCACTTCCTTGGATAAAACAGGTTACACTCTTTTTTTCTAAACCAGCATAGTAAAATACAACCACAGACTAAAGCAATCATTGTGGTGTTTCATCTATTTTATTCAGAAGCTGTATTTAATCTTTTACATGTTTTTAGTTTAGTGCTCAGCCACTGCTTTGGACAGTTTTATTACTAATCTTACTAGACTTTACTAGAGACTTTCAGCAGTATCTGTATATCTTCTCACACATGAAATGCATGTTCTATGGAAAGTATGCACTGTGTTGCTAGGCACAGTGGAGGCTACGGGAAATGGCTGTGGTCAAACCAAAGTCCTTGAAAGAGAGACAGGGAGGAAAAGAAAAGACAGAGAAGAAAATAGAACAGCCAAGCACGTACTTGAATGAATGTACAAATCTAAGTACAGTATATGGACAGATGTATTCACGAGTACTGTAAAAGCACAAATGCACAAGCACAGAGGTGCTGTGTGAAATAATACACTGGTGGGAATGTGCCATTGCACGTTAATTCTCCCTTCACGCTTGCATTGAGGAACACAGAGCCTCTAATTGATGCTAAACAAACTGCTGACCCAGACTTAGGATGAAGCTCTGTCACTGATGCACAACAAGCACAAACTATAAAATGCACCATTTGCCAGTGCAGAAAGTGAAAATGTACAAATGTCTAAGTTCTGTTGAATTGTCATGCACTTTTAAAATGTGTGCTGAAAGTCACCCACCAACAGCACAACAATCACTTATGAATGACAATGTCCTTGTTTATGTGGAGGCACATTAGTGGTGTGTGTATGAGGAGTAATGGGTGGACAGCCTCATCCTTGTCACACATACAAACACAGCCAACCCCTAAAGGAAGCTCCTGGGAGGCACAGCAACACTTTTGTGCAACCTCGATTTCCCATGTCTCCCTGCTCAAGCACACAGATAGATCAGCGCAGTGCAGCTTGCCTTATGAAGGGCAAGTGCTTGCATGTTGTGTAGAGAAGTTACAACCCAAATCATTTCTTTCTCTCCACACTCTCCCCTTGTCTCCTGTCTCCCATGTCTTTCCTGTCGTTCTCCCTCAATCTCCTCCCCCCTTTTATATTCCTCTCTACAGAAGAATCTGCACAATCCTTTGGGACTGGAGCTCTTTGAAGGTGATCCAGAACTGTACTGCCACTACCCTCCCCCCTCCCCCCTTGTCCCCTCCACCCTCAGCCCCTCGGGGGGCCTGGATCCTGCTCAACCGAAAGCAGTCCTGCTCCAAATCCAGGCCCGGGCTCATCACAGCTCCTGCCGCGGGCCTCATTGGGTGTCCCACCGCAGCACAGAGAGACAGAAAGGTGGGGGGCCTCGGATGAGAAGAGAAAGAAAAAGAAGGAATGAGAAAGAATAGGGCAAAGGAGATGTGGGGTAAAAGCTGTGAATGGGACATAAAAATAGATTTAAAGAAAGGTTGCGGGTTGAGGAGCTCTGTCTTGGAGAAAAGTCAGTTATGGTCGCACTTGGATTACTTCTTCAAGTGTTTTGGCCATGCCCCACAGAGAGATATGAACTTCCCAGACAACCTAAGAGGAAGGTGGGTGTCGTGGGAGATTGAGGTAAGGCCTTCTCTGTTCAGACTGCTGCTTTCAGAACCTAGCTCAGGATTAGTGGTTTTAGTTTACCATATAACAATACTATTTCTATATTGAACACAGCTATGCTTTTTATGAAGT
Organism: Perccottus glenii; assembly: GCA_024416835.2. Classification (NCBI taxonomy): domain Eukaryota; kingdom Metazoa; phylum Chordata; class Actinopteri; order Gobiiformes; family Odontobutidae; genus Perccottus; species Perccottus glenii. The sequence goes on along the minus strand of CM044555.2, from coordinate 15,436,937 downwards.
GTTACAGTGATACAACTGAGGAGATTAGAAGACATATGCTGTATACTTTAATCCATGAAAGTTTGTCTTAACTGAACTACCTCAGCTCCTCTAGCCTTCACATAACTGTTTATTTTCCCTCTCATTTCATCCTCACACTCCCTCCCTTTTTCCATCCCCACTTCCCTTCCCCTCTACCCTCCATCCCAAGGGCAAGCTCTTCAGATTCCCGTCAGACTGGTTTCTTTGGCATCATTTGAGTTCACCCAAGCACACTATGGGGTGCCAACTTACACTGAGGTGAATACCACCCGGTTTTAACAGAAGACCAGAGTGGGTCTTCCACTCTCTGTTCAGGGAGGAGCGGGAAAAGCGACCAGCAGACAGAGGAAGAATAAATGGGACAGATAAAGAGTGGAAGAGAACTGAAGGGATGTGCATTCCTTTGGCTTGGCTTGGGAGCACATAGACGTGTTGCTGGCTGTTCGCTTTATTATCCCCAAGCCATATGGGTAGGCAGGCTTATGGGGTGTGGCGGGATACATGTGGGGCTAAGCAAAGCAGAGCAGGCGATTATAGTTAAATTATGTCTTTTATCACCTACATATCACAGTGTGAGCTGGAAGCCACAATTTTTGTACAATCATTTAAGAGGAACCACATTTTAGATTTGAATGAAACACACTGAGCCGACAAAAAAAAATACAGTACATGCCAGACATTTTTGCTAGCATAAAATTGTATTTAATGACTTCACACACAGGCCTCCTGCAGCAAGCCTAACTGTGTCTGATTTAATCAAGGAACAAAGCTGCTTTATTACAACTTAACTTTTTGTTTTTTTTGTGCACAACACACAATCTGCATCTACAATGAGACATTTAGAAACGTTGTCATTGTTTTGTATTGTTATTGTGATAGTGTTAAAGTATTTGCTAACCTGAAGACCGTTGGTAATAAGGTGGAAATGCTTTCATCAACAATACAATCAAGTGGTAAAAAGTCATTCTGGTGCCTTACATTTTGTAAAGCTAATGCTTTAATATTTGCAATGTTGTCAAGTTCTTTAGCTCAAACTAGTGCAAATCTTTCAACAATGTTAACAGCACTGATAAGAAAAATGACCAGAATTATGAAAATAAGCACAACTGTCAGATATTTAACAGATCTATGGGCACACATATTACTTTTTGCATTGCTCAGTAATTTTCTCCATGGATATTCTTCAGACTCTTCCTTTCCTTTTAATCACCCTTTTCTGGCTTGTCCCTGTTTGGACCTTCTCGCGTCAAAAGGGTCAGCAGCAGCGTGCACAGTGTGTGCCGGAGTGGGACAGGCCAGCTGCTGGAGGTGTGTGTGCATAGAAGGAGCAAGCTATCTATAGCCTGTGTATCCCTGGGGATTTGAGTCTTAAACTCTATATTCATGACACATCACTGTAGGGATTAGAAGGGCATCATCAGATAGAGGGGCTTACGTCAGTGCACACACACACACACACACACACACACACACACACACACACACACACACACACACACACACACACACACACACACACACACACACACACAACTAAGAAAATAAAAGAGACTTTGAATAGTACACTGCAGAAGTCCGCTGATTACAATGACAATCACACTTTGTAGCTCAAACCCGTCAAACAATGAGTGGCACGGCATGATAAAGTTTTCTTTTATTCGTAACAAACTGTGTTATGTGGCAGGATAGTTATGATTGTTTTTTTTTTTTAGTAACCCCAATAGTTTATTGAGCATTACTTTAGTAATACTTTACTTTGTGCTCCAGTATAGCTATGTGCCCACAAGCCTCTCAGTGGTTCCATTTGACATTAAACACTTTATGATAACACATGGGGATTTTGTTTTGTGAAAATGTTTTATTGGACTGAAGAGAGTGGGACAACAAAAGTAAATGTGTGATGCTAAAGAAGGGAAGGGGGTGTTGGCTGGAGCCAAACCTGGTGGAAGTGGATCTGTAGGGGACATAGGGTGGGAGGGGGTGTTAGTGCAGGCAGCGTGCATCTCTGTTGTGATTGTTGTCCATTGCTGTGTGTTTTTATCTGCTCTGGTGACCAGCAGCAAGAGCATCAGAGGAAACACAGCCTTCCTTCCTGTGCCTTTCACACTGTCACAACACATGAGCCATAAAACTGTCCAACATATAGAGGATGAAAGGGAGGAGGGTGACTTTGGGTGGAACATGTGTGTATCATTTGTGGCACAAAACACATACTATTCATTGACACAATCCTCACAGTTGTTTTTTTACCAAGTGCATTCCAGGGCAGCGTTGGAGGAAAGTGTCCCAGCAGCGGTAGAGGGTACTGGGACAGTGGATGTTCGGTAAAGGCTGGTGCCCTCCACGGGGGAGCTAAGGAAGGACAACTCTGTACCCTACATTCTGCACCTGGCACTGCATGGGTTCTGGCACCCTGCCAGTTCTCCTGTTTCCCCCGTTTCACCCTGCGCCAGCTTTCCAAAGCTACGACAATACGCTTCCCTTGTAACATCGTCCCCTCTGCGTCAGGAACACTTTCATTTATATACTGGCGGAGGCAAAGACGATACGGCTTTCCCACTTACTAGCAGGGGCAGGCCTAGTGAGAAATATTATGATTAATTAATGCTGCTATCAGTAATTGACCTTTCCTGGTGTGAAACCCCCTAAAACATGTTTGTGTAAATTGATCTCTTTGTGATAATTATCCTGGATTTAATCACAGCAAAGGCATCACATTAGCCATTTCCATAAAAACCAACATCTTAATCAAGTATTTATCAAACTGCAGCTAGAAAAAGAATATTAACATGTATACAATGTGCCATTGTTTCCCAAACTCTGGGTCAGGGTCACCAAGTTACAGTTTATTAAAGACTGATATGAGGATTTATGCGGATGAGACAGAATATGCCAGATAAAAACTTTTGATTGTCCTTTTTATTTTGCAGTATTTGCATCCACACTCTTCCAGTGTGAATACGGAAACTGAGACTGTTGAAAATGGTATTCTAGTTTGAAAAAAGTGGAGTTGTATTATGAGAACAATCACGGCATCCTTGCAAACTTCAGGCTCTATTTTGACTTTGGCAAAACAAAACTAGTTACAAACTGATTGTAAGCTTCATTTTAGTCACTTTTCCTCCATGTTACACAACTGCAACTGACATTCACAATGTTCCCTCTTTTTCTATTCAGTTCCACTAATGATGATCCTCTTATCACCTCATCTTCACACAACTTCCTAAGACTTTTGTATGAGTAACCGTAAGTGACTTGAACAGCTCAACCTCGGTTACTTCCTGTTTCCTGAGGCCTTCCTGTGTCTGCGAGTTCTGTGGAATGTCACCTTCTATCATTAAAAGACATTGATTCATCTGCCACTGACAAATGTGAGAGCATTTCTCTCTTTAAACTGTCAGCGCTGATTGTGTGAAAGAGAGTCAAGAATAGAGGCAGGAGAGAAAGTAAGGAAAGTGTGAAACTAGAATCACTGCTTTGTGTTGGCGCACCTCCACAAAATACTGAAATCACAATTTACATTATATTCCTGTCAAAAAATTGTTCCTGTAAAAAAAGAATCTTGTATTTTTAGAAATATTATGCTGTGAAGAGTTGTGACATGCATTAACACAAGGGTCAGTGTCAACAAAGCAATGAACTCATGGGAGACATGGTGGTTCTTTTCTGTTTACCTTCTACTGTATGTCTACTGTAGTTATGTGTGTTCCTGCAAAAGACTTCCTGTCATGTACCAATTGTACCCAATCTACATAAAGAAGATGTAATAAATATTCTACAAGGAAGTTTCACACAACTTCTCAACTGTCTACTGTCAGGACAGAGGTGGCCTCACTGCTTCATACCATTCAGTTAATTGGGACATTTCTGCTGCCTAAGCAGTAGACTCTCAAAAATCATATGACGACCTCCCCACAGTCCATATGATTAATTCCCACCTCACACAGACTGCAATTGGTAACTAAAGCTGTCAATCTTCCATTTTTGTAAAAGTGTCTTTTGTGGAAAGTATGCTACCATCTTGAGAGAGAACACATCAACATGAATTTACCTTTAAATGATATATATTGTCTGTGGAGGTTCTTAGTCATCCAGGACTTATTCAAGAAAATGTTTTTAAAAAGGCAGGAGGTTTAACTTGAAACTATTTTGATTGGTCAAGATCTGATGAATGCATGACTCTGGTTTCACTGTTAAGAGTTGAATGGGCAGTGTGAGTGCAGTTTTTAGTAGTATGACTACTACACCAATACTCACACTTCCCATTTAACTCTTAATATCAGTAAAACCAGAGTCATGCCTTCATCAACTCTTGTCCAGTCACAGTAGTTTCAGGCTAAACCGCTTCCTTCTGAGGGATATAAAACTCAGGTTTCTTATCAGTTGAACTTATATGACAAAGTCCCTAGGAGGAAGGACGGAACATCTTCACCTTCATTAAATTTATTAATAGGTAATAGTTCCACGTGAGTTTGTAGTAACGGTCTCAGATGACACAAAAAAGTTACTATCAGACGTAGATTTGACTTTTTTTTTTCACTTTAGTTTTTGCTCTTTCAAATTATGGAGGTAAAAAGTCAACCGAATGGCCTATTTTGTGACTTTTATACAAAGGACAAATGAGTACATAGAGGTAAAGTGATACATATGAGGTCACAGTAATCTCTGCCACAAGTTCAGTCATTTTTATTTATCTATAAAAGTGTCCAAAATAAAATATTAATGGAATTTATTATGCACAGTTCTTTTCTAATACTTTCTGATCACCAAACGGCCGTTATACTACATTAGTGACTGGGAGGGAGAAAGTGTTGCTCTAAGCCAGAGGAAGGGTGTGCGAGTGTAAAATAACACCAAAAACTCAAACACCAAAGGAAGAGCACAGAACGAGTGGGAGGAAAGTGGGAGATGGAGAGAGGTGCCCAGTCGGCTGTTCCAAAAACCTGTCAAGGTATTTCCTTCTGAAAACACTCCATTTGCGGGACTGCACTTAGAGGCACGCCGACACACATAGGCCCTCACAAACCTCCAAATATGTTATCACGCTAAAATATGTATTTATATTAGTAGTCTAACTTTGATTTATTTACAAGCTCTTTGACTTTTTTAATTGAAGTCTCAAGCCAACTCCTGCGTTCAGCTGAAATGATGTTTGTCGTTCACAGCTGTCTACATCCACACGTGAGCATACAAAGTTAATGAGGCATTCAATCCCCCTACGGACTCCAAATTTTGTAATCCTCCTCACTAGACCCTTGGTATCTTATGTCTTTAACACCCCCACACAAGACAGACAGTCAGTCATTTCACAGCATTGCACCATTTCTTCATTTGCTCCATGTCTTGTACAGTAACTCCAAGTTCTACCACACATATGGCTGCGTGCTTACATAAATATGTAGACACCTACGCACACTCCATGTCCCACTGCTCTCCTACCAGGCCAGCTGTAATCCACCCAATGTGTTTACATAGCCTGCTGAACCAAGAGACACTGAGACAAAGTACGGCATTGGGACTATGCTGTTTGTCTGAGGGGGCTTTCCATTCTCACAGGAAATGGTAAATAAAAAGCAGGCAAAACAAAAGTGGATATATGGAGCACCGAATGGAAGTGAAGCGATGAAACAAAATGACAAATGGCACATGAAGTGAAAGTAAAGCTCACAACATGTTTTTAAAAAACTAGCTGTTTAGCCAGAAAGCATGGTGTCCACTCTGCCACCTTTTTCGACACACACACTCCAAGATGCAGGTTAGAGCAAAGACTAGATTGTTATGCAAACCTGCAGGCTATTTTAACAACATGGAATTTTTTTTGTGTCTGACTTGACTTTGCCACCTGCGGTTTTTGACTCACAGACTGAAGCTCGCACCGAGATGTGGTATCTTTCCGGGCAAATGGGTTCCCGCATCATAATGACATCACATTAATCTGAATGAACTGATTCTTTACTTGTGGCGTGGGTGTTTTTGTCACAGTGCCATCTTGTTTTTTTTAATTAGTTTTAGGCACAGACATTATGGGTGGGTCTGTGATGTTCAACTTGTGCCCTCTTGCCCTGGATTTGGTTCAGTGTGTTAGACGCTGTGTTGTATGTCCATTTGTGCTAGTGTTGGTAGGAAATAAACAACCACCAATTATTACATATTGATTTAAGATGGCTTAGGGTATTTTTGGCCACCTTTTTCTTAGATATTTTGGGACACATACGTATCTGTCTATTTACTCTCTAAGTAAATAGACCAGACCTACATGACTTAAATGGACTTTTTGTGTTTGTTTTGGCTTAAAATGGCCAAAGTTGGGGTTGAGGTTTTCTAAACAGTGTTTTTTGTTTTAGTCATGCATATGAAAGGAGAAGAAGAAAGCAATTTTTTTTTTTTTTTTTATTAAGTAACCCATCTCCAATGTGGGCCAAACAGGGGTGGGTTTGGTGTGTGTCTTGTTGTTGCTTGTGTGCTCAAGAAAGCTTTGGTTTAAAATTAGAGCCAACTTTTCTTTCCACCTGTTCTTGTTCTTCTTCTTCCCAAGTTCTGTGTCTGAACTTCAACTCGCAGCTCATTGCACATTCATCTGCATTTCAGTGTTGTAGTCAGGGAGGAGATCAGGAGAAGAACTGTCCACTTCAGACTGGAAGGCACTCCTCCCCATTTCCCGCTTCTACAAAGAGATTCTGTTTCAAGCAACACTGTGTAACTTCTATAAAACAAATAACCTCAAAATAATTAAAATATGTAGCTTTGAAGCCAATTTTGATTGTTCCATGACAATAAAAAAGAGAAACCTCTCTTTCACAGACTCTATGTGAGAACATAGATCTCACCAGATCCAAAGATTTCTCAAATATTTTATATATTTTCTTTGGACTTATCAGCCCCATGTGTGCGGGTCCAAGCGGCACAGTTGAAGAAAATGTCCTTTAGTGGGTACAGATCCTGAAAAGGTACATAGTGCCCAAATTTAAAAAGCCTGGAGATGAAGAAGCATCAGAGAAAGTGTGAGACAAGTGTAAGTGCGATGCGACATATAATTGTACTCTAATGAAACATAAACAAGACTGTCTGAGGAGTGTGTCTGGGCAGGGCCTCTGGCCGGCCTAAAGGCCTAAAGGCTCTGCTCTGTTAGGCTCTTAATTATGACTCAGCAGGTCAGCCACGCCTCCTTTAACCCAACACTTAAAGTAGTGTAAATATTGTATGTGCTCGTGTTCCTGCAAGTGCGTGTGTTTATGTGTGGCATGTGCGTCACAGAAAAAGACTTTAAACGTCGACCCAACAGGAACCAACTGTTCTCTGTTGTTTGTCCACTGTTCGGTGACAGTGCGGCCCACCTGTTTCACTCACATTCCCTTGGGGTCTGTTTTATAACACTGTACTCTCCTTTCTTGCTCCTAGTGAAGGAGAAGAGCAGCTGTCACTCTTTCTGAGGACACATTTGTCTTGGGAACTAGAGCCTTGTGATGCATCGGTCGGTGTGGAGCCAATAGAAAAATGCAACGAGGGACTGTGACGTCAAGACTCATATAAACTTCTATTAGATCTATAAGACCATGAAAGTTGGCTGAGTTTATGGAGCAAGAAGTTAATACCTTATTCAAGGCATGAAGGTCACAAAGTTATGTGTAGCAATGTACCTATGGATGCTGATGGCCAGTAGCAGTGAAGGAACACTGGAACACATAGTAGAAGAAGTGGCTTGAGAAAGACCGTAGTGGCCTTCAAGATAATATTAAATACAATATAATTTTATATTTTAAAAAGAAGGTGTTAAAGTCTTTGAAGTTCAAGGCAGAAAGTAACCTGTCACACAAGACACTGTTCTTTGTTCAAGGCGAGAAAGGTAAACTTAATGTTGCACTTTTAAGTTTGTAGTTTATTTTACGTATATGTGTTGTTTATCTTTATGTGTGTATCTATAGTCTATAGGGTGACCTGTGGGCAAGAGAGGTTTAACTAACAGAAGGCTTTTCCAGCCAAACTGTCTGACCACAGAAGCCAGACTAACTAACCTCAGAGTCTGGATGGCTAGTCTTTCAAAGTCCTCATCAGCCAGCACATTACACACTATAATGGTCACAGCAAGAAAGGGTGAGGAAATGGGAGCGATCATGTTTTTATATCCATCAAATAGTAAACAAAGGCCCAGAATGCACCTGTTTATTTTATGTCATCACTTTCTCACAGTCATGTTTCTTCTCTATTTTTGTTGTCAGCTTTCCCTGAGAACAGACAGCTGAGACTAACAGCAATGTCCGAAAGTCATGACAGTTGACCTCTCTGTAACTTTAGTCTATCAGCTGGGCGACTCATGGTGGCCCATTGAGTTCAATCCTAACAGTGACTTGGGGTCACGACCAGTTGTTGTTGAAAACTAGAAGAGCTGAACAGCTTGAACACACAGGAGCACAAGAAGTGTGCAAAGTGCCTCCTCGACATCTCTAATTGCATGTTTTCTCTCCACATACCTGTAATTACGCGCTGCCTACCACTCATCTCAGCTCTGAGGCAACACTCACAGTAACCATAATGAAGATGGCTCTAATGATTTACAACGTCTTAGCATTAACACAGTAACAGCTACAGACATTACAAGAAGCAGCCAAATTATATCCCAATCAAGACAGTTTCTATTATGTGAGATTAAAATAAAACCATGTGCGAGGAATTGGCAGGTTAAGCAACTCAAATGTTTGAAAAGCTTAATTTAAGAATCAAGAAACATTGAAACACTCCAAACAAGTAATCAACAACAAGTTCAGTGAATGCTTCAGAAGTACATTTAAGTAATACAAAGTGTTTGTCCCTTGATTTATTTACATTTGTCCTGTCTGACTGCACATGCTTCCCAAGGACAGAACTTTAAGCAGAGAAACTGTACTGTCTATGTGGAGTCATTTGCATAAGTAGGCCATTGGTTCCTAATGGAGGCGCTTTGTTCAGGCGTTAACAAGGTGTCTCGCTGGGGCTTTCGTTCATTCTCTCATTCATTCGTTCCTTCCTGTCGTCCGCTGACTCTGACGTCCAGGCAATCAGCGCTGCATTTGGGCTCTCTCTTTGTGTGATTTACGAGCTCCCAGATTCATTTAAAAGCCATTGTTCTCTTCTGACGGATACGGCGGCCCCCTTCGCCTCCACACAGGCGCTTATGGACCGCACACACATTTTTACACGGCCGCCGCTTACTTTATCTCTCACTCACTCAGCCACTTGCTCAATCACTCAACACATATACACAGTGTGGCCATCTATCATGGAGCGATGCACGGGGAGATTGTTATCCTGGTAACCGTATTAACCCACAGATCCCCAACACTGGCTGATCCCACTGTGAATTAAGACACACAAGTGACAGCCAGCGAGGGGAAGGCAGGAGAGTGATGGCGGGAGAAAGAAGAGACAAATTAGGAAACAAAGTAAAAAGAAAGCAATATGTTATACATTTGTTCACATTCAAACTTTCATTCATATCTGTCGGTTGTAGCCGTCATCTCACGCGCTGAAGATCGAGAGTAGTCCAGGCCGCACATCCCGATGCTGTTTGGGCATCACAAATTGCCAGCAAGGAGTCGGTAAATGCATCAAGACACACCTGCTCCTGATTAAGTGTGTTTAGACTGCACATGGGAGGAGGTGGAGGAGGAGGAGGAGGAGGAAGGGGGGGGCAATTTACAGAGCTGTGCTTTTATGAGCGTAATCATCTCCAATAAGGCCTGCTTGGGAATCTCAAGCCCCCGCCCTTCACACCCTGCACCTAATGTACAAAACACGCAAACACACACGCCCATGTGCACATATATTTGCACCTCTTCACCCTGTAACACACTGCCATCCTTTATGCTTCTGTGCTCATACTGTGGTTTAATAAGAGCCAACTACATTTTAATCTCATTCTTCATAAGTGGACAACTAATTCTGCAAGATGAGGACAAGTGGGCCTCCCACAAAGCAGGCTGGATTGAGTTACAGCCTGCGCGCTGCGTATGTGTGGGAGATTAACTTTCCACTGTAAGTTCATATTTTCATCTGGGCCTTGAGGACGTAAGGGGCAAAAAAGAAAAATAACAGAAATGGGGGAGGGGTTAGAAGAAACCATGTTGTTACATCATAAAGTAACATCACATTTAAATACACATGAAGTTCTGGTTTTCTACAATAAGAAATTGTGCTACAATTGCTACTTAAGTAACAGAACTTAAACTAAAGATATTACCAAACCTGTCCACCTCCGTGTGATGATGCAGTGTAAAGAGGGGCAGATGGATGGAGGCAGAAGTGAGTTACAACCTACTCCTTTCCTTTACCTGCTACATCTCTCAAGTCTTACACCTAATTTGGAAAGTAAAACTCATTATTGTCATAGCGCCCCACATTCTTTACAAAAATGGAAAACAAACACATAACTTTAATTTGTTCTTACACAGAAAGTTACATTTCACACAAACACGTGTAAATTGTTTTGTACCTTGAGCAAAAGTAACATTGTGTCGGGAAGACTGCCTGCAAAGATCCCGTAAGCACAGGCCATAGTCGTGCTAGGTTTAGAGTAAGTGGGCTGCTGACAGCTTTTTGGACAGCTTATACTCTGACAAGCCAAGAGTTATTATCCAACCTGAGACAGCCTTGTGGCACTGCTCGAACATGCTTACTTCCAAATGTGTGTGTTTAAAGGCAGTCTGAGAAGGGCAGACTCATCCAGTAGATTTACTGTGTCAGTAAGCAGCTGTGTTTGTCAGTACTGGCCCCAGGCGTTTCAATGTCATAGAGTCGGTGGGATTATACACCATACTGTCCTCTCTCTTATTCCCTTCCACACTTCCGCAACAGCCCAAAGTAAAAACTCAGTTACCTGGAAAGTCAAGGGGTTAGAAGAAGGCTCAACTTCTTCAGATAACATTAAAGGCAGAACAAATGTTATGATATTTGGCCTCAGTCATACAGCATTAAGAGCATGTACTTTGAAAAACAGATTAGGTTTTCACCAAAGTGTGGCTTCAATAATAGTCAATTCAATTTAAAATTTGTAATCCCTACGGGGAAATTCAAATTAGTTGATTCAGACTTAATCCGCCGCAGACTGATTGACTGTACAGTCTCTCACTGTCAGGAAGGAAGGAGTTCTTGTGGCATTCTGTTCTGCAGCTCACTGATCTCAGACGTTCACTGGCTGCACTATGTTGTAAAGCCCAGTGCAGGGGATGGTCCATGTTGTTCAGTATACACTCATCTGAAGGAGAGGGCATCAGGTGCTGGGTCTGTTCCTGGAAACAGTTCTGATGACTTCACAGACAGTGTCTGGTGCAGCTCTTGGTTGAATATAAACCGTAACCACAACGACATGTGACTCTCTTGGTATATATACATAGTATGGTCTCAGTCCCACTGCAACAGTCCCCCATCTTGACACAAAACTGTAACATGTCCTGGAAAGCAACATCGGTTGCTCACATACAAAGCAAGTCCTCCTCCCTGACATCTCCTGTTAGAGGCATCTCTGTCAGCTCTGATCATGTCATCATGTTGACAACATCCAAACTGTGCAGGACAACTGACTGGAAAGGTCATCATAGTTATTGCTGCATTAGCAAAGAAACAGTAAAGTCTGTTAACTGTGAAAAAAGGATTTTATAGACCTTCTTTTCTTTCAAAAAGAAAGAAAATCACTGGCATATGCTACTGCGATCACAAATTGTTATGTAGATAAGGAGGTGAACAAAGAAGCAAAGTCATTCTATTATCTAACACAACAAAATAGTTTCACTTTCTCAATCTGCAAGAACGATTGCAGTTCTTTTGCCAGCACCATTTACATGTAATTACTTCGCAGTAAGTCAAAGTAGTGTTCGCCACTTGAGCTGGGGGAGTAATGTGCTTTTGACCCTAGTAATTTATGATTATGATAATACAAACACCTCCATAGGACAGCTGTGGTGTGGGTACAGAGAAATCAAAGTACTGACTCAACAAACACAAGCCATTGCAAATCCATAATCAACAGGGAAAGTCAAAATAATATGTAAGATTTTGGTAAATTGAAAACAGAGATTTAATGCCTTGCCCAAAAGTACAGACAGAAAAAAAAAAAAAAAATCTAATTGCTATTCGGTGTAAATTTGTAAAACATTTAAGCTTTGGAGGCTGGAGAGAGTGAGAGCGGGCTATTTAAAAAGAACATTTAGGGGAAAGTGAGTGTGTCGAATGCAATCTTCCTAAAAGCTGCCCCCTGTGCACTCAGGTTGGGCGACCCTCCCCCTGGCTAATGGTTAAATAAACAGCTTGGGGTCTGCCCTGCTGTGGGAACAGTCTGAGGGATCTGGTAGTGTGTGCACTACTTCTGCTCTAAAGCCAGTCGCAGTGTCACGGCCCGGAGGCAGCTTGACTCCTGTGGGCTGACAGACACAGACAGACACAAGCGAGGGACACTGGGCCAAGGGAGACGTGAGAGACAGACCATTAGCTCAGGGTTGGGAAAGTCATTAACTCTTTCCTCCCTACATCATGATGACAGATTAGACTGGCCTGCACAATAAAATACTTGCTATTTGTTAAATAAAGAGGAGCCCAACCTGAAAATTCCAGAAGCTATTAAAGTTGGTAATGTTGAAAATAGAGTTGACCACATCAACTTGGTGCTGCCCAAACAAGGGTGGAGACTGCTTCAGTTTGGCTTTGCTCCTAAATAGGACTGTAATATTGCAGGTCAGTTGGGTCATCCTCTGCTGTGTGAGTGCAGTGGAAATATATGTAATCACGGCACAAGGCGGTTAAAGCATGCGATACCCAGCCACTAAATTTCAGGCTGTAAAATGTGACCAGCATTTGCACTTCCGGGTTTGGTGAATAACCACAAAGATGGAATGTGTCTTGTTCAATGGCAACTACTGTTTCAACACATTATTTATTTCTGTTACAGTAAAGCAAACAGTGTAAAGAATCTGTTTTCATTACTGTTTTGTGTTGCAGAGAATAAGTCAGCGAGAAGTAGGGCACAAATCTGAATGGTGGCAGTGTCATGTCTTTGATGTCGGTTTGTGTCCATACCCAACACGCCTGATTGGACAGCTCCAAACAAACTGGCCGAAGCCCAGTTCAACACACTAAACACGCAAAGTTGGGGAGAACCTCACAGTTACTCTGCTTCATAGTCCTATAAATCATTCAAAATAAGTCCCTCCACTTTTAACATTACGCCATAAAAACACACTGTATTAAAACACACTTATAAAACTAGAAATACTAATGTGCATCTTACAGTCTATTTATTCAGCTCCCCAGAGACTGTTAAACATATTAAATGCAATAGATTTATTTGTTTACTCTTAAATATTTAGCTTTGAGGTAAACAATTACTCGCCTGATCGCTGTCGAGTCTACATGTGCTGCTTATATGTTGCTTAAGAGAAAAAACAAACTCAGACCATCTCCTGAGAGTTCTTGTTCAAAAGGGTGAGCTCACTTGTAATACAGGCCTCTCCAGGCATCATGTTTACAAATGCAGCTCCCAAGTGGCCAGGTTTTCTGGGGTAATAAGATATAAACAACAATCTACTGAGATGCAATGTCGGAAAAAAAAACATTGCATAGACTCAAACACAAACACGTACATTTATGTATAAAGAATATAGTTACCTTTAGACCAAATTTAAACAGTTACAGTCTTCTTGGATCTCACATATGATTTAAACTAAAAATTTAAATAACACGTGACAGTTATTGATTATGTGTGAATAATTAAAATTTTATTACAGATTTATCATTTCCCAGCTCACAGTGGGACTTTCCAATATATATATATATATATATATATATATATATATATATATATATATATATATATATATATATATATATATATATATATATAATATTTTTACATGACCATACAAACATTAGAAATATTGCTGATTAAAACTGGACTTTTATAATGCATTTGAATGCTAAAATACAAATACAATTGCAGTAATTATATATTTTTTTCACATTCATGTTTGTAAAAAGCAATGCCCATTATGGCTCATAAGCTACTGAAGGGGATTTTAAATGAGCGTTTAATGCTAACTAACAAAGTCCAACATGAGCTTTATAACCAAGGATAAATACACACACATGGGGCCAGGACTCCCCAGCAAAAGAGATTTGTAATCTCAGTGGGACTTTCCTGGATAAAAGGTTAAATTAAGTAATAAATTAAGCAGATGACATAAATGCTACATTAGCCTGAGAGGAGTGCTGCAGATATGATATTTGGTTCCCTCTATAACTCGAGACAGTACTCCATTTAAATGGCTTAGTCAAGCTATGAACGTAGCTTGACTAAACCGTGCATGTAAACATAATGAGTGGCATGTCCCTGAACTGAAGAAATTAAAACGCCATACGCCCAGCACAGGTACACGTGGAAGCAGCGTGCCGTCTCCATAGGTGCTACTTGGGGAGAGTGCTTATGCAGCACAGCACAGCACATTCTCAGTGTCAGTCGTCCTGGTGAAATGAGGTTTATGAAGGGGTGTGGAGAAACAAGGTGAGGCCCAGAACAATGATTGTTTGTTTGTTGTTGTTTTATTGGCGCTGATAATTGGTCCCCTTCCCCTTCTTTCCTTAAGGATGCCTCCAGAAATGCAGTGCCGCACACATGCACACACTTACATAGCCACAGGAATGCACTTAACGCTTTCTAGCCCAAACACGTGCATTTTGTTTAATAAAAACTGTCACTTATGCACATTCACCACTGGTTCCTTTCTGTACAAAGATAGTAAAGATGGGAGCAGGTAGCACTTGATTCAATTTTCAGAGAAAGGGGTTTCATTTCCATCCATCCATTTTTCTTTTGTTTATCCAGGGCCACGTCAATGGGGCAGCAGTCTAAGCAGAGATGCCAAGACTTCCCACTTCCCAAGACACTTCCTCCAAATCTTCTGGGGTTTCCAGGCCAGACAAGGGACATAGTTCCTCAAGCGTGTCTAGGTCTTCCTCGGGGCCTCCTCCTGGTGGGACATGCCCGAAACACCTCTCCAGGGAGGCGTCTGGGGGGAATCCGGAAGAGATGCCCAAGCCACCTGAGCTGGCTCCTCTCAATGTGGAGGAGCAGCGGCTCTACTCTGAGCTCTGAGCTAAGGAAGCGCCCGGCCACCCTGCGGAGGAAACTTATTTCGGCCGCCTGTATCCAAGATCTTGTCCTTTCCTTTATCCTCATAGGTGAGAGTAGGAACGTAGATTGACCGGTAAATCAAGAGCTTTGCCTTGCAGCTCAGCTCCTTCTCCATCCCAACAGACGGGTACGTCCACGGCATTACTGCAAAAGTTTCACCGATTCGCCTGTCAGCCTCCTGTTCCATCCTTCCTTCACTTGTGAACAAGATCCAATGATGGGGTTTCATTTTATTCCTATAATTGCATTTAAACCTAGCTCTCCAGCTGCCATTGTTTTCACATGGACATTTTAATAACTTAAAGTATAAACCAAAGAAAATATGTTTTGTCATTAGGCTGTGCCAATAAGAGAAAGTACAACGACCATAACAAAAACCAGAAAACCCTACATTTTGGGAACAGTTTTGATTATATAGTAATTAAAAATTTTCTGTAACCTACAAATACTAACAAAGAAGTCATGCTCTTTGTTTGTCTTTTACTAAAATGAGACAGGGTAATGAGTGCCGTTTTGTAAGGCGTAAGTAAAGACAGGCAGGATCCAGCACATAATTGAACATGTAGCTACACTACCACAGGGAGTTGGCAGTGCCTGGGGAGAAGACTTGGCTGCCCCAGAGAGGCCTGGAGCCTAACCAGGCCTCCCTGTGCCAGGCCCTCAAACAGGCATGCAGCTCCCCCTTCGCTTCGACACCCCCAATCTCTGTTTTCATCAGCCCTAACACACAACTTTTCAGCTTTCTTTCCTTTGACTGTTTTTAACCTTCTCCAGTGAGGTTAACAGTTTGACACACCAAAGCTCATTGTGCTAAGACCCATTTTAAAGTTCCCCAAGTAATTTCCTTTGGTTTCATGCCAGAGTCAGTCAGGAGTGAGAAGCGTATAAGCCATGTCCTGTCTTGTCTGATCAACAGTGCTGTCAAATGTTTTTAGTACATCCCAAATTCTACCAAGACATTCATCCACAGCAGCCGTAAGGTTCACTTGTATGTGTACGTAAATATACTCCACATGTTCACATACTACATGTTCGCATGCAAGCCAACATAAGTCAGTGGTTTATATGCAAACACAGAAATGCAGCAGCATTGGCAGACTTTTCCTGTCAAGCTGTGGTCAGAAAAAAAAAAACGGTACATCTAATTTGGGATGTAGTTCTTAACCATAACAGCAAGTCAAACAACACCACATCTGCAAAAGAACTGGGTTTTTTAGGAATTTAGGGGTTTATGGCAAGATACAGAATATGTGCATGACCACTTAAAGCTCAGTTGCAGTAAATGTTATCTCCTCAGAAACAACTGAAACATGTGTTCTTTATATGTCTCAATGGGTAAGCTATGTATATTTGGAAGATTTTGTGCAGTGGGATGTCTGGTGCAAGCATGTGTTATGCCAACAGCCTGCTATTTACACTTCTGTCCTTTTGTACAGTGCACCCTTTCACTGGTTCACTTTGAAGAGCCTTGCATAAACACACTTTTCTGGCAAAGGCCCAACGTTAGCCAAGCCTGACCATACGAGAGGCCACGGGTCGAAAAGGAAAAGTGTATGAGTGGAAGAGTGGCGTTTTTTGTGATAATACTTGGTGCTAAATATTAGTGTGTCTAATAAGAGGAGCTGTAGCCAATGGCATTCCTGGTAAAATACGGTGAAAAAAGGGAGAAAACTCAAAAGCGGAGAATGAAGTGTTGCCAGTCTGAACTCGGACAGGACTGGACGTGGTATGCACCCTTCTCCTCTACTGCACCTGGACACCCCTTCACAGACAAGTTAAATCAACACCTGCCATTGAAATGTTGTGTTTTCTTACATCTCTGCTTTCCCACTTTGTTTTGATTGGTCTAGTATTACTCCCTCTGTTCTGCGAGGCTGTGTAATGAGGCCCACACTGTAATTGGGCCAGTCGTGTTATTTTAAGGTTGGAGCACAGAGTAATTACCCACCCTGTGCTGTATGCTGTACTGTATTTCTCTTAAAAACAGGAAAAGACATGTTTTCAAAATAATGTAAGACAATATATGTTTTTATATATAGAATAGAAATTGACTGTCTTGGCCCGGAATCCCTTGAAAAATAAATTGGAAATGTCAATGGGACCTTCCTGGTTAAATAAAGGTTAAAGGAGAGATCAAAGGTTGCAGCCCCCACAAAAAGAGTTGTGTAATAGCACTCCTTTTAGACTTCTGCATGATCTGTATCCTGTTGTAGGACTTCCCAAAACAGCATGACTATGGTTCAAACTACAAAAAAAGAAGAAAGCTGGAAATGCTAATCCTGATATGTGATTGATTCAGCACATCGAAAGTATTACACAGTGGAATAATTACAGTGCACATGTGCTACGTTGCATTGTGACCAGTGATGCCAGTAACGCGTTACTTAGTAACGCGTTACTTTATTTTGACCACTTTTTTCAGTAACGAGTAATCTAACGCATTACTATTTCCAAACCAGTAATCAGATTAAAGTTACTTAACCAAAGTCACTGTGCGTTACTATTTTTGTCATTTTTTGTCAAGAAAGACTATTTTATTTTTTATTAAAACAAGTATTTATGTTAAGTCAAGAGAGACTGCCTTCACTTTTTGTAAAAACATGTATTTTTTCAGGAAATAGTTGTTTAATTTTAATTGTCAGGTGATAGATTGTTGATGTTGCTGTTAAAAATACACTTCAAATAAAGTGATTGTTGGCAAAACCAGTTGTCATTTTTATGTTGTCGGCAGCTGCTGAATGTAACTAATAAAGTAACTTGTAAAGTAACTTAGTTACTTTTAAAATCAAGTAATCTGTAAAGTAACTAAGTTACTTTTTAAATCAAGTAATCTGTAATGTAACTACGTTACTTTTTCAAAGTAACTGTGGCAACACTGATTGTGACCAAGCAAAAGTTAAGGCAGAAGATAATGTTGAGCTGATTAGAACTGAACTTTTTTTGTTTGTTTGTAATGTATTGCATCAACTTACCAATCAATCATTTTATTGTTAGGATAAATGGAAACAATTCTACCACATTACATTTCTACAGTGATGTGTCTCATCTTGGTGCTGCTAATGTAGATAGGAGATAATAATTTACCACGACAAGACTTTCTGTTGCTTTGGTGCTGAGAGGTAAACAGTTTTCTACAACGAGCTCGACGTTATGTGAGAAAGTGTCGAGGAGACTAATCCTTCAGCAGATAAGATTAAACTGCCACAAGCACGTGCTCCTAGATGATCACATGGTACTACTCACTACTTACATGCAATTGGTAAAATAAATACTAAAGAAATAGTAAAACTTTTTCTAAAGCGCAGCTAAAGTACGAGGCATTGATTTGACAATTAGAAAGTGTGGGTTGTAGACCTTAAGGATTGTGTTTTTTTGTTCATGTGTATGTAGGATACACCTGTGCTGAACTAACCTTTAAACCTATAGTTATAAAATCTACTTTGCCATATTACACTAGACTAGACGTTAAAGTCCAAACCCGAGAACTTGATTTTCAAACCAAAGATTATATTTCATGTTAACTTAAGCAACATGTTTATCGTGTATTCTCTTATGAATAACACGAGCGGTTAACCTTCAAGCCACACTGTGACACATAAAGCTGCATTTATCGGAACTGAATGGCTTCTGTTGGCCTTCCTTTTCATCTGTCTTTGCAGCCTGTTCCTCATTCTGACCCTGACTCAGTTCAAGACAAGAAGACAGTTAACGAATGTTACAACATCGAAACTTGGTGCCGGTGGCCCTCACATCACTAGTTTCAGTGGAAAATTTACAGAAATTGGCTCAGCACTTTAGTATAAGTCAGCTCCAACAGGCCACAGCAAGAAGTCACGTTGTCAAAACCAGAACAGGAAAGAAGTGTGTGAACTAATGGAAAGAATGACCAAGCATTAATATTACAATGAGTGTGACCAGATTAAATAAAGAGCAGAAAGACAAGGACTTGCTACAATCTGGCCTCAACCAGTTCCAGAGGAGTAAAAAAGTTGCCCACTTCTCAATTTTTACATGAAGTGTACCTTAAAAGCACGTCTGTTGTTTGTCGACGTGTGCAGAGTAGAGCGTACGTAATTCATTACAAGGACTTTGCTGATGCAAACGTAGTGTAAAAATAAATAAATGAGGACGCATGCACACCAGCAACTTTAGAGAGGAAAACAAATATGGTGCGACAAAGGAGCAGAGATACTCTATGCACTACCATGGCAGCAAGAGGTACAAGATAAAAGCGGTGCACCATTGTGTTAGGCTCATTTAAAAGCTACAAAACAATGTGTATAATGCCTACAGAAAGAAATAATAATATTTTTTAGAGTTTATAACCTTAAAGGTACAGTTTTAAGATTTTCAAGCATGGTACATATTCAAAATCATTATTACACTTCTCCATCACTAGAGAAGAGGGACTGCTCCATCATCTCTATTCATCATCTTAATTTCACACTCAATATACATTAACATTAAACTTGGATAAAAAATGTTAACTTTGAATTCATCTTTATGTATATAGAATCATTTACAAAAACAATAATCTTCAGTGACCTCTGACATACCCAGGCTCAAAGAGGATTGCTGTCAGACGGGACCAGCTGAGGTCACGCCTAAGGTGTATATATAACATAATATATGTTTCACCCTTGTGTTTCATTATCACACATTTCTACACGCACGCACACTGACATACAAGAATCCTTCACAGCCAGAAAGAACTAACCAAGATGAGGAAGGCCTTCTTTCAGTTCCTCCTCATAAACCAGCTCCTTACAAACATGTGCGGCTTTATGTGCGTGTATCTGAATCTGTGAGGGGTTATTAGGGTGGGGTGAGTGAATGGTGATGACTGCGGTTCGCAAAGGAATTTCAGAGCGTGCCTGGCTGCAAGTTAACTGTTGTTCTGTGGACGTCTTGGAGAGTTAAAGAAAGACAGACAGAAAGGTAGAGACAGTGAGGCTCGCGATATATGATTCATGGTTCCTCCCCCCACTCCTAAACCTAAGCCACAGTTGATGTTGCAAGGCGTTGTCAGAGCCATGTGAGGATGACAAAGTGGATGGAAGTGGCAGCTGGCTCCAGATTCAACCAGACAGACCTGGTTACATGCTGCGACCAAATGACTGCATGCAAAAGTCATGTCACGTAATGTAAGCAAGTTGTTTTAGGAGCCCTGATCCTCTAAATGCACCGTAATGAGGGGGCCAAAATGTTTTACAGGCAGGCTCCAGGCACGGACGCCTCAGCGACTCCACATCCTCAAGGGCCTCAGCCAATTCTTCTCTTCACTCAGCGTCACTCACAGCGCTCTGTCCCTGCTGCCTTATAAATACTTTTAATCACAGCGGGTGAAGGATGAGCAGGCATGCATGGCCTTCCATCTGAAAAATGTGCAGAAGGCTTCACAATTACAACTGAAAACACTAGATAGTTCACGACCACAGCACACATCCAAAAGGTAGCACATTACAACCAGAGGAACATGGATAACTGGAGAAGATCTGAATTTTTCTTTTTCTGTAGTTGAATTCATCCCCACTCATTGGAGCACATTCTACCACATGCAAAGAGGTGCCAAGAAATGGAAACATGAAAACGCAGTAGTAGCATGCAAAACTACTGTAGTGGACAATGGATATAATACTTTTCATGACCCTTTATTAAACAAGCTTGCTTTAATCAATAATGGGGATACATAAGCAGAATGAATCAGGTAAAAGTGCTGCCGACAAGAAAACCAGTTTGTAACCTACATTCAAGTAAACCATCGACAGGCCGCATGACAAAAAAAAACATTAAAGAGGGGCTTTCTCTTTTCATCTGGAACAAACTTGCACAGGCTGGCCAGGCCAGTAGGTGACAATAAATTATAGGCCAGTACAGCCAGATGATCTTATTTTATCTACCTTTAATTTGACTATTGTACATGTCTTTAGTGGCAGGTGAAAACCAGAGCACCCGCAGGAAACTGGAGGAAACCTACGCAGAAACAGGGAAGACATTCAAACTCTACAAAGAAAGGCCCTGTCCTGGATGGGAATCAAACCCAGGACTTTCTTGCTGTGATCCAGGATTCTCACTAGGAGGTTTAATAGTAAAATATATGTAATAAACTCATAATTTGTTTTACAACCAAGTTCTGCAACATTACCAAGGAAATGCACAATATTATGCTGTGCTCTATTTTTTGTCTACACAGAACAACAAATACCCCGCATTTCATTTTTTAACACAAATCTGAGCCTCTAACACTCTTCCTTGTTTTTAGTTTGATCCAAATTGTGTAAATGATCAACATGTGCTAAAAATCAACAATCAAATTGAAGCATTAAGTTATTAACAGAAAATTTGTTGAATTTTTGTAAGACTTTGGACAGAAAGAATGTGCTGAATAATATCTTTTTTTTTATCACTTTATTATTTCCGTGGGTGGGGAAATTCACTGTCGGCAGCCGCCACCACGATGCCCCCCAGCGTTGTTTTGATGTTGGTGGGGAGAACATGCAAACTCCACACAGAAAAGTCCTGGACATACTTACCTTCTTCTAATCAGCTCCTTTGCAGAAATGGGTGTGTCTGCATGTCCATGGGAACAGAGCTCTGTTCTTCTTCAACTGTGGTTACTAGAATGTTAACAGATTTTTGAGAAGTCAGTACAACTACTAGCTGATTGTAGGACAAGACAGGACTGGGAGAAGATATAGACAAGGCATACCAGGGATGTGAATGGAATAATGGTGACGAACAGGAATCGCATTGTTATGAAAAGATTAGAATTAAGCTGTAGATCCCTTCCTCTCAATCCTGCTTGAATGTGTCTTTGCTGTAAATCGGCAGTGTTTCTTTTCCTGTGAGCATATAAAAGGCTCTGTAAAAAAGGAGTGTGACAATAGAGAGCAGATAAAATAGAGTGTCAGAATGTGATGGAGTGAGGAGACACTTTTATACAGCTTCGAGTGAGCGCTGTATAAGCTTAGGCACATGGAGAAAGACCACAATGAGTTAAACCGTCTCTGATGTAATCCTTTAAGAGTGAAGTGGGCATGAAGTGGAGAGCCCTTGAGTCTGGTTACGCAGTGGAGGACTCCAGAGTCTAAGAGCACAGGAAGCAGAGACGATGCAGACAGGAAACACAGGCAGACAGCGATTTGCAAAGTGTGTTTAGAGGAGACAGACCCCTGTGTCGCAACAACAAAGTCAT
This sequence comes from Perccottus glenii, assembly GCA_024416835.2. Lineage (NCBI taxonomy): Eukaryota > Metazoa > Chordata > Actinopteri > Gobiiformes > Odontobutidae > Perccottus > Perccottus glenii. The sequence continues at coordinate 15,414,570 of CM044555.2, read as the reverse complement.
GGGTCAGTGCCACAACTAATGAGGGGTCACATGGGGCATCTGTGACCAAGAGGCAAAATGCTAAAAGTTCTTTAGTGTCGCTACTGTATATTTTGTATAACATAATAGTTTTCTTTAAAAAGAAAATTATTAAACAAAACAGTTATTGGTCTATTAGAAACAAATATTTAGTTATTTGACTGGAAATCATTAGTAGACACTGTTTGACTGCAGGACATGAGCCCTACTTCATCTAGAGACTTAGACACTGCTGATTAGCCAAAAAAACCATGCTTTTTTTTTTCTTTCTCAAATATCATTTACTAGAATTTAGCACACTTGCCATTGTCCCAAACAAGATGTTTTACTGTTTTTTTTTTACATTGATATGGTAATCATGTGTTGTCAATAACTATTTACAAAAAATATATATTTCTAGTAAATTGCAGATGGCAGAGTTAAGTATTTGTTTAAGGTTTAGATCCACAAAAACACTAGACATTTATTTAGCCCCAAAATTTCCCTTTCTATTTAACAGTCATGACAGGTCACTGTGTCGTGCAAAGAGTACTGTGTCCTGCAAAGAGTACTGTGTCGTGCAAAGAGTACTGTACTGTAAAGAGGCACTACGTCTCTTTACTGTGTGTGGCTAAGACTGCTACTTAGTAAGACAGGAGTGAGTGTGAGGACGTCTGTCCCAGACCCAAGCATGACATCAGCCAGTTGGCAGAGGAGGTGTCGGAGCAGGTGCTGTATGGGAGCTTTGGAGGGATGGAGACATGCAGGGGGTGGGAGGGGAGCGCGTGGGGAAGGACAGGGAGAGGATGGAGGTGTGGGACAGCAGAGCAGAGGGTGGTGCGGGGAATGGAGCATGAGCCAAGATAAGTGTCCAAGTGATGCTATTTATAGCTCTCCATCATGGACCATTTTAACCGGGCCTGATCACTACCACATATTACCCTTCTATTTCCTCTATGCTCATATCCAGCAGAAGGCAGGAACACATTTAGCCCTCAATCAGGTCTATTTAGTCTATTCTTGGATAGAGAGATCATAATTTTATTTATTTATTTGCAATGTTAATTTTTTTTTTATAATTGTGTCTTTACAGTCAACCAAAGTTGACCATAAGAAACTGCAGTATCAGAGAAACAGCACGGGCACTATCATAACCCTGAGATATCTAAGCTACAAGAGACCCATTAATGTCAACTGCTCCAGAGGGGTTGTCATAGGAGCCGTACAAGAACAAGAAGGTTGCCAAAATCAAGCTACATTATATTTTAGCATCAGGATTTAGGCCACGCTCCATTGCAGTATAAAACAGCCAAACCAATTTCAAACTGCACAGATTGTATCCACCTACATATTGTGCATCACTGCAAAATGTATCACAAGCAACTCAAACTTGAACTACTTATAAATGTCATTATGTGTCAGTGAAAGACAATGTGTTGTTACAATAGAAGCAGCGGTCTGCAGTAGGATGGCATTGTGACGAGTTGTAATGTCCCTGGGCCATGCCTTACAGTATAATGGTGTCTTTGTCTCCCACTTATCTGGCTGCTGCTCAGGTCTGACTAACTATTAGACCTAAGGACATTATCTAGTTTTCACTGTCGCAGCTTATCATTGACCACTATGCACAACACAATCATCATCTTTACAAAAACAAATACATAAGCACTTTGAGTTACCCAGTGTATGAATTGTGCTATATAAATAAAATTGCCTTGCCTTACATTTTTCGACACCAACAATGACAGCTTTAGCGGAAGCTTGAGCTGGCAGAGGTTACATTTTGCTTTGCATGGTTGCCCAGAAGCACAGACAGAACAGTGTTTAAGTATAGAATATTTTAGCAACAAAGTGCTGAATAATGCTGAAAAATGCTAATTACACACTACAAACACAAATAAATGTAAATGACAAATACAGGCTATCCAAATTCACTCTATTGGTCTAAGTGTGCTCCTATTGAGGAAATGTCCTTGGCCTTTTTGTTGTTTTTGCGGTGAATCCCAGAGTCCACCCACACAGGCAAGCCCTGCAGAGACCTTCTGTTCCTCAAACCAGGACACACACAAACAGCATCCAGAAAGCGCACATGCATATGGTCAGAAAACAATAGATTCATATCATCTTGAGCTATCACAAGAAAACATTTGTATTTGTCTTTGAATATTAAGGAAAATGTCAATGTCAAACACTTAATATACTGTATAATCTTGAATGTTATGTTTGATGCAGTTTTATGCACACCATAATGAGGACAAAAGGACTTACACTGGATATATTACCACACATTGACACAAGCAAAAACAGTTGGTCTTGTGTGTTTTATGGAGCCACCAGAGAGAAGTGCATATGGACGCCTCATATTATGGCACTTCGCTGTATAATGCAGCGTGGTAATAGCCGTGAAACCACATGTCACTGTGGATGGGAGCGAGTCTCCAGTCCAGAGGCAAGGCCCTGAGCCAGAGCAGAGCAGCAGTACACCTTCAGCCCCTCTGAATCTCTGCTACACCTCCCCTGTTTATGTCATCTTCCTTTGACTTGGTCGTCTTCAACTCTCCTGTTTCTGTCTGTGTCTGTCATTACTTTCGAAATATCTCATGTTTCTCTCCTGCACACTCTCAGTTTCTCTTGTATTTTTCCAGACTTCTCTACTTTGACCTGCGGTTTACTGCCTCTAAAAGAATGCACTGTACACGCCAAGACAATGCTGCGGTCATTCTTTGAAAGAGTCTATTTTCATGCTACTCAGTAACATCAAATGAACATCGAACCAATGATAACCATGAGATTATGTGCTTTATATATTTTATGACCTTTGCTTTAGTACCAGTATCACAGTATTAAAGAACAAAACTGCAAAACTCAATGGGAATGTATATATGGCCACTTATATGGCACTTGCATCTTATCTGCTTTTGACAGATATGTTCTCACAAGAAGATAATTTCTCTGTGGAAATATTTCTCCCATTTTTATAATTGGGAATCATTAAAAAAACTTCAAGGCTAAATATCGTAATGTTTTTAAAGCATGTATTTTGAGGCAAAAATTACATAGTGACTCAAAATATTCAGCAAATACTGTAATGTTTTTCCCTGAATTGCATTTGATTAATTTATTGTTATATTGCCCATATGGTCCTGTTGAAGCACACTTTGGCTCACTTCTGCTCACTGGCTACAGATAATAAAATGTTCTTCCCTCGTGCGGCGATAACGCGTGTGCCTCACCTTTGCCACCATTCACTTTGATAATATGTCCTTGCTACATGAGGTAAAAGTGTCTCTCATGATGACTTGGGAGCGTTTTTCATGTTTGCCTCTCTATTCAAGCGACTTGACAAAGTCCATGTACACTATCGTCTGTGGACTTTGGAAGTTGTGGAGATTAAGGCACGCTGCGCATATACACATAAAAAGTCACACTTGAATCACAAGCTGCTATTGCCTTGGGCTGTTGAAGGGTTATAAAGTGATGCCGAGAAAATGCAGGAGGAAATGAC